>CM070476.1:37824330-37974330 GCA_036324585.1 Champsocephalus esox | reverse complement strand
ACGACTGATCCATGTAAAGGAAAGAATGTATCGTGAGATTTTGAGTGACAACCTCCTTCCATCAGCAAGGGCATTGAAGATGAAACGTGGCTGGGAAACGTGGCTTTCAGCATGACAATTATCCCAAACACACCGCCCGGGCAACGAAGGAGTGGCTTCGTAAGAAGCATTTCAAGGTCCTGGAGTGGCCTAGCCAGTCTCCAGATCTCAACCCCATAGCAAAATCTTTGGAGGGAGTTGAAAGTCTGTGTTGCCCAGCGACAGCCCCAACACATCACTGCTCTAGAGGAGATCTGCATGGAGGAATGGGCCAAAATACCAGCAACAGTGTGGGAAACACCTTGTGAAGACTTACAGAAAACGTTTGACCTCTGTCATTGCCAACAAAGGGTATATAACAAAGTATTGAGATGAACTTTTGTTATTGACCAAATACCTATTTTCTATCTATCCATCTACCTACACCTATCTACCTATCCATCTACCTACCTACCTACCTACCTATCTATCTATCTATCTATCTATCTATCTATCTATCTATCTATCTATATAAAGTAATAAGATACGATCAATGTTATGTATGTAAATAAACAGACATGTAAAAAACCAGGTATGTATTTTAGGCTGTTTGAGTCTCAGTGTGCAGGTTCATGTTTTACAGTGAGGTTTCAAAAATACCATCTGTACGGAAACATAAGGCCAAACCTCTGCGTACTAACTGCATCAATAATCCGTCTGCTTACCAAACCCTGAACAGATGGCCTCACCGTTTGCCACATGGAGTTTAAATACTTTTCCAAAAAACACTTAATGGATTTTTGGACAGAAGCTGCTGTTCCTGCTTAACTAAGCTACGCTAACATAGGATAACCCCATCCTGAGATGCCATGACATTTGACCGATTGCCCATTTTTACAAAATAAAAGACTGACAAAAAAGACCCATTACACACAAATATACACACATCAACCAATAAACAGAGGCACATGGCTAATTATGATGCAGAATATTGACATTGGAGCTTCCTAGTTGTGGTATTGATTTATCTTGATTTAACATAAACAAATGCACCAACAAAACCAACAAGTCCTAGTCAATCAGAGGCAGAGTAGGACCTTTATCCAAAAACCTTTATCAATGGGATTCTGGGAATGAGAAAATATAAATAAATGTTTACAAGAAACATAACTATACAATAATTCTGAAAAGTGCAACACAGATATCACAAATACAATATGTGAGCAGTTTACTGACAGCCTTTTATATCGTCAGGCAAAACAAGACATGCATACTTCATTATGGGAAACCTTGTAGATTAATTGATTGGTTATTTGCAGTGTTGAGTTGACAGCTGCTCAAGCTGTCGTTCCACTCCCTTCTCGCCCCCACCGCTCTTAACAACGCTAACAGACAGCAGAGCAGTGGGAGCCGGTTGGTCAATCCCCGACCCGAATTGCGCCTGCGCAGAATCCGTCTTAACGCCAGGTTTTTCGTCAGTGGACGGCAGAGTCTACTGAAGGAAAGGTGGGTTTGCACAGTGAACTTATCGATATCGGTGAATATGTCTGCAGAGGGTGGCCTCACCTCGCGGAGGTATTTATATATATATATAAATACGCCATTTTCCTGGAGGTGCAAATATCCTGGAGGTGCAAATATAAACAGCTAGCTAACGTAGCCAGGCAGAGCGCACTAGGTTTTTTTTCTGAATTAACGACCGAAGAAATCGCTGCATGTCTTCGGATTACATCTCTGGACTTGAGGGGTGTGCTCTAGGTCGTTACCAGCGTGAACTAGAGCTGTGTGGGTTGTCGGATTGCCCTTACAGACTGCCTGCAGACGTATGGAAAAACGATCCTCGAAAGTGGCCTTCGTCGATTTTGGCTGCATCTACGTCTAATTTCTGGAAACACCAGGTGAATACCCCACTTGTCACAATAATATTATCATGCCATTGCATATATGTGGTATTTTAGAGTTGACTAGATATTGATTAAGGCAATAGACTATGATATTCAGTACAGGAAGCTTAGCAACACCTAGACGGTGTACGGCTAAACCCTCGGCCTGCTTGCACCTCGCGTAAAATGGCGGATACCGGAAGTACGGTGTCGCCCTCTGCCCAATACCCGTATGTGTGTGTGAAAGAATATGCCCCCGCCACAAGTTGGCCAGGGGCAGGATCCGATGATATCAAAATCTCACGCCAGCCAGGTACCCAAAGTTGACAACCCTGCGCTATAGTTCTGCAAAACAAAATGTAACAATGGGATTCTGTTTCTTGGAGCAATGGCCCGCGGTACGGATAAAAGTCCCTTGCATGTGAGCTGTTGTTTCTTATGTACAGTTATGTTTGTACAATGCCCCCTACAACTGAGTTAAGCTAAGCTAACGCCCAGCAGGATTTAACTTTAGCCTGTGCTATCAGTTGCTAGCATTTAACTGTCGGGTCAAACTGTTGCCATGAATATCTGCATACAAAATATAATATAGCCCCATGAACCCATAATTAACTTTGATTTGGATGCAAAAAAACACAAGTTGTCCATGTTACCATGACTATTTACTTCTTTATATTTACTACATCATTCATCTGTTTGTGTCAGAATTATCATTAGCCCAAACCTGAACTGAGTACAAAAACATGAATAAAATCTTTGCTAATGTTATGTAGTGATGTTACGTTTGCAAACGATCCGATTCTTTGGGAACGGCTCTTTGGTACGAACGAAGGGAACCGAGTCGTACTCGGTGAGAGCCGTTCTTTTTATCGTTGGTTCACTGCCTGCCATAAATCCACTCGCCGTTACGGGAATTTGCTTTCCTGAATGCAGATGTGCCGTACATGATGGCATAACACATTCTGCTTGAGTAGTAGTTTGGCTGAGAGATGCAAGTTATACATTTTTCTGTGAGTAAAAGTAGATTTCTGGCAATACAGTCAATCATTATCCTGGTGATTATTTCGCAGATAAACCTATTAACCCCGCCCCCTTTTGAACGGCCCTTTTGAACGGCTCTCGGAAATGAACGGAGCCATAAGATCCGGCTCCCTTCAAAGAGCCGTAATTCTCATCACGAATGTTATGTATCTCAGCATTTTAACCTGTGACCTGTAGCTCAGAGACAACAGAGTAAACGCCTTCGTGGAAAGCATGATATATAGAGAGAATGAATTCCTACGCTCACATTAGGGCTGCTCAACACATCATTAGCATGTTTTCTTTATGGACCCATCCATGCTATCTCAATGTTGTCAAAAGTGCATTAGTCTTAATGGGCTGTCGGCTCATTAGTCCATCAGCGGCGGAGCGGGGAAACACTCCGGAGACAGAATCAGCTCGTTTGTATTCAGCTGCAGCGCTGAGCCCAACGCCAGGTGCTAACATGTGGAAACAAATCCCATGATGCACTGCTGCACGAAACACTGAGGTCATAGTCCAAATGTACAAGACTGAGAGTAACCTCAGCAGCTGGATGGGACACATGTTGGCCAATTTAGAGCGGAGGAATTCTCCTGAAGCTATATTTTATTAATTAAAACTAATTTGTCATGCAAAATTGCCTTTAATTATTCTGTAATTCCTGTTTCTAAATTGGAAAGATGTTTCTGATTATCTCCTTTCTGTGTCATTGTTAATCAGAACCAGGTTAATTGCCAAGTTTACACACACACGTAATTTGTGTCTAATGGAGCATACATAAACACAGGAAGAGGACGTAGGTTGTAATAAACTTTTATAAAAACTGCTTTTTAAAACGTACAAATATAAATAAATGTTTGCAAGAAATATGACGATACAAGAATTATTAAATGTATAATATAAGTGTGACACGGATATCTCAATATGTGCAGTTTACTGAAAGTCTTTTATATCGTCAGGCATTTGCAGACGTCATTACGGGGAACCTTGGGACACTATGGTAGATTAATTGACTAAGTATTCAACAGATAAAATGTTAATGACAATGCGTGTTGCAGATCTAATGATGCATCCCCAGTTACCAAATGTATGAGAAATAATTCAGTCGTTTACACAGATATTTTTGCAGCCCTTTCATTATTTAGAGCTGAAACTCAATAATTAAAAAGTATGCCTCTGCCAACTAATCAAGTTGCAGATTACATGTCCATGTCTGTCGAGAATGCAATCACTTCTTAAAGGTCATAATTAGCGTGTGATTTCTTGAGATGTGGCCAAACATGTGTTTTGTGAAGACCTTGACCTTTAAGCTCCACATTTCTGATTACAGACGTTTCAAGTCAGTTTAAAATATTAAAACTTCTGTAACTAATACAGATTATTTACTCTAGTAGAACTACAGAATACATATTGTAATGTTGCTTTACATCGGTGTCACTGAATGGATATTTCCATTTTCACCATATTTACAGGTAAGAAGATGAATTAGGTTGAGGCAAGAAATCATGTTGATAAAAGAATATTTGATTGGAATATTTGGACTGAGAAAGCAGTAAGAAGTCAGAATGTGTAGAAAAATATCACGGTTTTCCCCCACTGCTCAGAATAGGATAATACAGATCTTTAGCTGGATTGTTTTAATAACGATATTCACCATCACATCGCCGCTCTGCCCTCTCTTTCTGAGGTTGTTTGCATGCACTGCCAACACATCATATCAAGTATTTACTAGTTTAGCACATCAGAAATGCTATGTGGGAGAGAATGTGTCCATATACATGATCTCCAAATAAACATTTGCATGAGAATGAGGCGCTGTCAGACCCCATTACCCGTAACGACGGCTCAGATCATCAGCAGGGAAATGATGGCTGTGTGTTTGCTCGGCAGTTATGAATCTTAAACACATGTGATGAAGGTAATCTGGGCGTTAGGATTCTGATTTAAGACGTGGAGCGTAACAGCACGGCTTCACGCAGATCCATAAAGGATCAAGCAGAGCGTGGTAGCCATCATGACATGTATGTGCAGGCGGTTAGGATGTATCGGTGTGTTTACATCCTACGGCTTTGATCCACATGGTTGTAGGGACTGGTCACAAGACGGTTTATTTTTGCCCCTGCACGCATTTGAGGTTAAAAACGTCTTTTTAGTAGATATTGCTAAAAGGTTGTTTTTTTAATCATGTTTGGGCTGTGACATTTTATACTTTATACATTGAAAACGCATATGAAAACAGGTAGATAGCGAAACCTGTCTGAGTATAAAAATGTGTATTATTAGTATATTGTATTATTACAAATTTAATTGTGACAACATTATGGCCAAAAACATGTTTTTTTAGGTCTCAGTGATCTTGACTTTAAAGCACTAGATTTCTGATTTGAATCTGAATACTTCTACCAACACTAGAGAATAGTTTTCAATATCACAATTAAGAAAATCTAGGTTAAAAACGTCTTTTTAGTAGATATTCCTAAAAACAAAAATTGTTTAATCATGTTTGGGGTATGACATTTTATACTTTATAAATTGAAAACACATACAGTATGAAAACAGGTGGATAGCGAAACCTGTCTGAGGTTAAAAATGTGTATTATTAGTATATTGTATTATTACAAGTCACATGTATGGCCAGAAACATGCTTTTAGGTCTCAGTGATCTTGACCTTAAAGGTGGGGTAGGTAAGTTTGAGAAACCTAGAATTTGAAAATACACAACCGGAGAAAATCTGCCACTTCCTCACAGAGCCCCTCCTCCAACACGCACGAACGCGCACATGACCAATGAGGGCACGAGATAAGTTTGTGCCCCGATGAAAGGCTGACAGGCAGGTAGGCCATCCAATCCGTTTGGTTGTACTTTGTTACGGCTTCTACAGATGAATTTTTGTTATGGATTTATTGTCAAAGCACTTCAGATATTCATTGCTATCGGGATGTTAAGAGTATTCCATGGAATATAACAAAAAGTGTATCTCGAGCCGGTTTCTGAAACTTACCTACCCCACCTTTAAAGCACTAAGCATTTCTGATTTGAATCTGAATACGTCTACCAACACTAGAGCATAATTAGTTAAATAGATAACCAGACGGAAAAGCAGATTCAAAGTCTCCTCATTGCTTCACAAAGGCCTGATGTCACCTTCCTAATAATGAAACACAAATGTCATTTTTCCATCGAGTCTTTTACTATTTTAGAGTCTGAACACACGCATGTTCAATTAAACTTCCACCAATTGCTCGATGAACGTATATTTGTACATCGTATAATTGCAGAGAATGTAAAAATAATGTTCTTGAAATTGCCTGAAAATGTGCATTGACTTTGAATGAAGATTTGAGAAATGTTAAGATAAAATCAGCAAAAACATGACGTAACTACAAGCTGGCAAACACAAAAAGAACAGACAACATCTAGGATAAACAACAACGTCAACAATACAGGAATATATGAACAACAGCCGTGTGTTAAGCTTGATGGCAATAGTTTTTAAGCTAGGAAACGGTTTTGTTATGTTATGTGTGAGTCTTGCTCTGAGTAGGGCACTGCTCAGTGTGACTGAATAAACATCAAGTTAATAAAACAAGGAATTCTTTTCACAAGAGCCATTTTGTCTGTGATACATGTTTATGATGTGTGGATTTACATAATAAGCACATGACTGAAATAACCCCAGGAATAAATGTGTTTGGTAATATCTGAGGGAGGGCCCATCTCATACAGCTGGGAGCTAATAACACACCATTCAAAAGATTTGTGTTCATATTAACACGCGTTGTTTGCTATGTGAATAAATGAAATGCTAATCAGTTGTATGATGATGGCTGAGAGGGTGGAAAATGTTTCTGAAGGACAAGCTGCGCGTACTGAGCAAAATCTGAATAATGTCGATGGTAGATACTGACAGTCTTTATTCTCGTGGTAGATATGCATGAACATAGTTTTGACATATCCGCCTCATAATAAGGTTTTAGAGGTTTAATTTGTAACGCTCAGCATTGAAAATCGCCCCAGTGGGATCAGTTTTCACGACTTTCGCCTAAAGAAATAGACCCAATATCTGGGGATTATCCACACAGCTGCTGAGAAATTAGATCGTTATTGACCTTTTTTTTTGTAGGTTCGTCACAAAGGAATTTCCAACAATATTATAGGCAGTTTTTCCAAAATATCGCCAGGATGCAAACTCCTCCAGAGTAAAAACGTTGCACATAACTTGAATAAGTAAGCTTTCTGAGTTCAGAGTATTTCATAAACATAATTATGTTTCTGTTACTTAAAGGTGGGGTAGGTAAGTTTGAGAAACCGGCTCGAGATCGCTAGAATTTGAAAATACACAACCGGAGAAAATCTGCCACTTCCTCACAGAGCCCCTCCTCCAACACACACGAACGCGCACATGACCAATGAGGACACGAGATAAGTTTGTGCCCCGATGGAAGGCTGACAGGCAGGTAGGCCATCCAATCCGTTGTACTTTTTACAGTATTTCGGCTTCTACAGATGACATTTTTTATGGATTTTTTGTCAAAGCACTTCAGATATTCATTGCTATCGGGATGTTAAGAGCATTCCATGGAATATAACAAAAAGTGTATCTCGAGCCGGTTTCTGAAACTTACCTACCCCACCTTTAAGTAGTACTTCGTAAAGTGGGTTAAAGAAACCACTCGATTTATACTACAGAAAGGTGATTTCTTGGTCACCATGTTTATATTTGTTCTCACATCTTAGCATGTTCATTAAAGAGACTTGAGATAAAACAAGGAAGCAGGATTATGCAGAAGTCAGAAATAAAATTAAAATGAATCAAATTGAGTAAAATATTTTGTTAGTAGAATGCAATGTCCACGATAACCAGATGTGGACATGTTTGTTTATCTGTGAATGGTCTCCATCCAGGCTCCACCAGCGTTCCCCACATTCAGATTTTGAAGCTCAAAGCGTGACCCAAACTTTAGCTGCAAGTCCAGCTTCACCAATGTCACTGATAAACATTAGAGGTGTAGCGGTCAGGATGGTTGATGTTCCTACTATACTGCGTTCAATGTTCTGGAGCAAACTGGGGAGTTGTTCAGACCATGCATGATACAGGTTGTTCAGTCTGTGTTGTAGAGCTGCTCACATTAGACATAACCAGGAACAGACATGTAGGAGGAAATGTTGAGTATTTCTGCTTTGACAGAAGCATCAGCTGAAGGTAAAATGCAAATGTGTTTGGATTATGAATCATAATTAAGATAATTTTGAGGAAGCACTGGATGTTTCTTTCTAAAGGGTTGGATATCTGTCAAGCTTTTAAAATCCAAAACACACAGCTGTGGTTTCCTTCTGTGAGAATGTGTGCTGAGGTGTTTGTGTGTGTGTGTGTGTGTTTTTATGAGCCTGCCGATGTACACAGACTCTTCTCTCCACATTCTTCGATAGTGTTTCTTATCCGTTTTCATTTATTTGACTGTGGTTGAATGTCGTCTAGTCAGATAAAAACCTCCATATCTCTAAAATACATTTGAATAAACTAAGAAAACCAACCCTGTTCACGAGGACATAGTTATTATCTGTGAGAGGGTTGATTATAATGACTATAATTTGAGCGTAATGACAGATTGGCCTAATTTCACCGTATTCTCCGGCAGTTTCTGATGACAGTCAGGTGACAGAAATAACATTTGTAGTGTTTAATGATTCTCCTTCTCCATCTCCAGTTGGCTTTATTCCATTAAGGATATAAAGTTTAATTTAAACTTTCAAAACGTGACTAATTATCATCAGCAGGACACCTGGACAGGCTCTATCTGCCAAATAAACTCTATAAAGGTTATGTTGTCAAGTAGAAATCAGTAATTGCAGTTACATTTGTGTAACGGTCAAAAATAATTTGTCTTCACATTGAGTTTCTTAGTGTTGCCTGAAATGACATTTGTGCCTGTTGTTGTTTTCTATCTTTGTGCTTTAATAAAAGCGCTATCTTTAGTCAAGGGACATGTATTCGCTGTTCTGGTAAATTATTGTGCTCTACAATAGCGTGACTCAACATCTTTCCACAAACATATACAGTGTTATGTTTCAATTCAAATATTCCTTAGGTTGAATTTCTGCAAAATAGTAAATAGTACTAATATATAGGGGTGTCACGGTTCACAGAAGTCACGGTTCGGTTCGTACCTCGGTTTGGGGGTCACGGTTCGGTACGGTTCGGTACAACAAGAAAAAGCAACAAAAAGTCCCAAATGCATAATTCCAGGTTTGTTGTTATTTACTTTTGAACAGTAGTGCAAGTTTCAGTCTCAAAATAAGGAACTCTGACATTTTGAATAATTAACTGCATTAAACAGTTAAAAACAAACCACAAACACACTCAGATGGCCATAGCATCTATAATGGCTGATGTCAAACAAAAAGGTTTCATCAAGCTGTAAAACTAAAAAGAATGACTTGAAAATGTTACATCATAAATAATAAGAAAGTGTTTCAAGAACGCAAAGTCGTTGAAAAACATAAGACAAAAGCTTCCGTTATTTATTTTGGTCTCTCGGCTTTCATGTCTATTGGCTTCTTAAAAACAGCGGGGATCAGCTGTTGAACTGCTGTTGTCTTTTGCCGGGCTGCGGTGATTGGCAAATCTGGGTGATGCCTTCTGATGTGATTTAGCATGTTTGGCGTGTGTGACCATTAGCATCCCGCCCCGCTGTCGAACAACGCCGACACACCGCCCTCGTCGGATCCACCACTCGCACACCATCGTTATTTAGTCCACAGGGAACCCGAAATGTTCCCACACAGCTGATCTAAAAGAAGCAGGTGGGTTCTAGCTCCTGTGTGTTATCTGAAATCGCCATACTAACTTTTCTTCTTCTTGTATTTTGTTCGTTTTGTTGTGTTTTGTTCTTGTTCTTCGTTTGTTGTTTAAGGGCGGCTGGCAAACAGCTTTTAGGCGCAATACCGCCCCCTGGATTATATATAGTGTAGTGGATACTGCCCTGAATTACAGACTGTTTTCCCACTCGTAAAAAAAAGGCGTATTCGCCGTGTGACTGCATGTGCCGAACTGTGACGTCCGAACCGTGACGTCCGAACCGTGACGGTACGGGACGAATACGGATACCGTTACACCCCTACTAATATACAATTCGTGTGTTTCTCACGCATCTTCAAAACAATCTCTTTCAGTCAGACTTCCATGCATCTTCTCTTTTCCCACAGGAGTTTCAACTTCTTTAAATTCAATGTACCCATATTCTGTTCAGATATTGAGACTTTAATCTTTCCTCAAAGGACGCTGGATGAGACGATATATGTTCTAGCGCCTAACACACACCTCGAGTAAAGTCACTATTCCACAGGGCCCGTCTGGTCTTTGTAGTTTTCTGTAATCTCCAAGCCTCGATCCTCAGCTTGACTTCCATTACAGTCTGAAAGTCCTGAGGATTGATGGAGGTGAGGGGCGAGTGGAAAGAGAGAAAGTAGAAATCTCTTTATAATGGTTAGGAGTCCTTTTCTCCCACTCTCAGCTCCCCCTCTCTGGTGGTTTGCATGTTCCCCCTCCCCCCCCATTTTCTTCCTTTTTTCTTCCAATTTCATCCTCGTCTGGATTCAACCTTCCTCCCTTTCTCTCTCTGACCGCTCCCTGTCTCCCCTTTTAGCTTCCCCCTCTCTCGGGTATGATTATAGTATCTCTGCTCTCCCCCTCGGCCCGCTGGGAATGAAGAATTGATGCTTCGTCCCAGTCTCTTTCTACAGTGTGTGTGTGTGTGTGTGTGTGTGTGTGTGTGTGTGTGTGTGTGTGTGTGTGTGTGTGTGTGTTCATCAGTTGTAGGGAATGCATATGGGCTCAGAACAGTCTCATAATACACACATGCACACAGAAGGATCCACACTTGTATTTCCGGATCCACACAAATGTGTTCCGTTTCATATACATGTAAATAAAATCTAAATATAGAAAAATATTTTACATATGTATTTTTGATCCACACATTTGTTTTCCGTTTAAAACCTCTGCACCTGCAAACACAAACCGCTTTCTGTGCACGGATCGCTGTGCATTCGTTCACCCGATTCGTACTTGTAATTGTTTCTATCTATAGCCAATCAGATGTCTCCTTCATTCTATGCCAATCACATGAGCGTAAATCAACTCAGTAAATCCCAAACATCTCTCAACAAAGATCTTCTGAATGTCCCCCAACAAGAGGACAGACCCTCCATTACAAAGTGCAGCATGATGGATGTGGCTGAGGTGGAAGTGTTCTTAGGAAGGTTCATGGATAAAGAGAACTGAGCCGTGTCAGAAGCAGGACTCTGTTCATTCCTATATTCCACGATGTGTTTAGACAGAAATACGACTGAACTGACTCGACTTCCAGCATCAGCCTCCATGGCGTTAGAACAGGACTTATTATTGGAACTGAACCCCTCAGGTAATCTGAACAACACAGCAACTGAACTCGTCAGAAAGAAAGGAGGATGGTTTTTGGGAACAAATAATCAAACGTATTGGCGACAAACGTATTGGTGACTAATGACTTTTATTTAACATTGTTGATATTTTCTTGTCATTTTATTAAGTAAATATTGTTGCTTCTGCTAGAGAGGATGTGCCGCGCAGCAGTGGAAGGAGGCTTGTTGAATTGTGTTGTTCGGTGTTCTTGCTTTAGTAATGGCATTCATTCTCGCTACATCAGAAACCTGTCTGTGATGCAGCGCCCTGTTATACTGCGTTAATGTTTCATATTAATGCTTCTATAGCCGTGACGTCATAATAATGCTATTAGGAGGTGGATTCATTCAGGTGGACACTACTGAAGGCCTACAGTAGGTGTGAAATCTACGGCCTGTTACTGTTTTCAACATAACTCATTTGAAGATATTATGAGACATAAAAATAATAATTAGGATGCAAATAAAGAAACATATTTTAGTATGAAATTTCATTAAAGGTAATTTTTTTATTGGTGATTTAATCTTAATCAAAAGTCAACAAAAGCCAAACATTGTATTATTATCTCCCACCGGCCAAGCAAATACACTAATTAGTAAAAACCCTAAACATATTAAATTCATAACCATAACAAGGAAAAGCATCACATTCTCAATCTTCTATCAAAATGATCGTAACTAATTGATTATTCAGATCATTGTTGCAGCTGAATTCTGTCGCACGAGGACTTTGAGGAAAGAAATGCACTTTTCTCTCATAAAAGCCGACACAGCAATTCAGCTTTAGAGCTCATCCCTCTTCTCCTCCTCCTCCTCCTTCTGGAAGACGTGTCCATCCGGCTGCTTCCTCCAGGCCACTTGGACGTTGTCGTCCAATCCCTGGGCCCTTAGGTTCTTTTTCGCCTGAGACACAAAAACTCATTATCATTATTGTTCCAATAAAAACAGATGATTTCTTTCAACTATTTTCCATATTTTCCACTCTCTTAGAACCCCCCAAAGCCCCTTCCCCCTCCTCTCTTCTGTCAAGCGACTTTGTTAACTACTTAACCTTAAAAAAAGGTTGATGATATTCGCTCTTCTTTTTCTGACTCACCTTTACTCACCGCTGGGTCACCAGACCCTCCTTTCACCCACACACTAACCTCTTTTTCCCCTCTCTCTCCAAGTGAGGTTCTCACGTTTACCTCGTTACCTCTGCCCGCCCTGCCACCTGTCCTCTGGACCCTATCCCCTCAAAGCTCCTTCAGACTATCGCTCCTGATATTCTACCGTTTCTCACCCATTTCATCAACACTTCTCTAACTTCTGGTCACTTTCCAAACAGTCTCAAGGAGGCAAGAGTAAAAACCCTCTCCTAAAGAAACCCACTCTCAACCCGTCTGATGTTATAAACTACAGACCTGTCTCTCTACTCCCGTTCCTGTCTAAATCACTTGAACGCGCTGTCTTTAAACAACTCTCCTGTTATCTCCATCAGAACAACCTTCTGGATCCGCACCAGTCTGGTTTCAAGGCAGGTCACTCCACAGAAACTGCCCTCCTTGCTGTCACTGAGGAACTGCACACTGCTAAAGCAGCCTCCCTCTCCTCTGTCATCATCCTGTTGGACCTGTCTGCTGCATTCGACACGGTGAACCATCAGATCCTCCTTCGCACTCTCCAAGAACTTGGAGTTTCAGGCTCTGCACTTTCCCTCCTCACCTCATACCTCAAAGACCGCACCTACAGGGTAACTTGGAGAGGGTCCGAGTCCGACCCTTGTCAATTAACTACAGGGGTCCCTCAGGGCTCTGTTCTTGGTCCCCTCCTCTTCTCCTTGTACACAAACTCGCTCGGATCTGTCATTAGCCCGCATGGTTTTTCATACCACTGCGACGCTGACGACACCCAATTAATTCTGTCCTTTCCCCGCTCAGAGACCCAGGTCGTCTGCTCATCACCTCAAGCTCAACCTTGAGAAGACTGAACTGCTTTTCCTTTCGGGAAAAGATTGTCCCACTCTTGACCTGACTATCAACATCGGCACCTCTATTGTTTCCCCGACTCAGGCCCCGGCCACACGAGGACGATAACGGTCGTTTCCGTTACCGTTTTGTGTCATATAGACCATTCGGCCACACTAGGACGACAGAATACGGCACTAAACGACTACGGTAACGATAACGGGTCCCAAGGTGGATAGAACGGCATACGCAACGCTCTGGGGGGTCCAACGGCTCCATGTGTACGCCCTATACGATAATTTTCTGATAATGATGAGGCAATAGCCCCGCCTCTCCCCACCTCTGCTGCTCACCCTCGCGTCAAAGTAAACTGCACACTGAATTCAGATTATTTATCTTTCTCTCGATATGGACCTAAACGCGAGTGAAGTCTAATCTGACAGGACGGAGACACCTCTCAAACTCCCTAAACTAGTTATAAATATGTTTATTTTTACTGTCGGCCGGGTCACTCATTACTGGATCAGCTGCTGCATGATACAGACACTGACGCTGTCCGAAGAGAGGGAGGAAAAAGAGAGGCTCTGTGTATTTTATTGTTATATTATATAGAGTCGTTATTCATTTGTTTTAAAGCTCAATAAATAACAAAGAAGACCTTTGACCGGCACTTTTATAATTTTGTCCGAAAGATTTAAACTTTAATACACGTTGACTGGCGAAAAACTCTGCCCGGTTCCCTCGGCCCCCACCGCGGAGTATAAACAGAAGGGCAACCATGACAACCATGCTTCTTCACTGTTTTTGTGGAGGAAGTTACAGCGCCACGTACAGGCTCGGCATATGTACTGCAGCTTCTCCAGCGGTTGAAGCTAAACGGAGCGGTCTTGTGTGGACAGACACTATCCGGATAACTATAGACACTATAGCGTGTGGAAGGAAGCTTTTTAGCGATAGCGTTTGCGTTAATCCTATGCGTTTAGCCATTTTCGCCCTCGTGTGGCCGGGGCCTCAGACTGCAAGGAATCTGGGTGTGACACTAGATAACAACCTGTCCTTCACTGAAAACATCGTTGCTACAACCCGCTGCTGCAGATACACGCTTTACAACATCAGGAGGATGCGTCCCCTCCCGACCCAGAAAGCCACGCAGGTTCTGGTCCAGTCTCTCGTCATCTCACGCCTAGACTACTGCAACTCCCTCCTGGCTGGTCTACCTGCATGTGCCATCCGACCTCTGCAGCTCATCCAGAATGCAGCGGCTCGTCTGGTCTTCAACTTTCCTAAATTCTCCCACACCACGCCGCTCCTCCGCTCCCTCCACTGGCTTCCGGTAACTGCTAGAATTCACTTCAAGACACTGGTACTTGCGTACCATGCTGCAAATGGATCTGGCCCTTCCTACATCCAGGACATGGTTAAACCGTACACCCCAGCGCGTGCACTCCACTCTGCATCAGCCAAACGGCTCGCTGCACCCTCGCTGCGAGGGGGACCCAAGTTCCCATCAGCACAAACACGTGGGTTTGCTATCCTGGCTCCAAAATGGTGGAATGAGCTCCCCATTGACATCAGGACAGCAGAAAGCTTACACACCTTCCGGCGCAGAAAACTCATCTCTTTCGACTCCACTTCGAGCGATAGAATTACTAACAAAGAATTACTAACAAAGCACTTATATGCTAACAAAGCACTGGCTTATCTAAAGCCAGTTGAGTAGCACTTGAAATGTTTTGCTCTATGAAGCCTGATGTACTTATATGATTCAGTTTTCTTCAAGTTTGTATCTTGTTGGTCGAATGCACTTATTGTAAGTCGCTTTGGATAAAAGCGTCAGCTAAATGCAATGCAGTGTAATGTAAGTTCTCTTTAGCTCACTCATCTGAAATGGTAGCTGTTCCCCTTATGTCTTCCAGTGTGAAGGCTTACCTCAGGTTATGGAATAGTATTTGTACATGTTCCTAATGCATTTGGTGGCATGTGGCTAAGTTTCTGCTCTTTACTTCTGCACATATTTACACGTCTTCTTACTAAATGCTTGGGTCCTGTTATTTGTGGCCAAAGTATTGAAAGGATAATTGATATAGAATTTCATTCATGGTCATCTTGGTCCATTTCATTCATATTGAAATTCATTTACTGCATTTTCTTTGGTTGAATTAATTATTCTTTAATAGTGATGTATTTGTTTCCTACCTCTTTCGTCTCTTGTTCTCATGACATGTGAATTTCCTTTCTGGTAGATGTTTTTGCATCAAAGTAGAAAACATGATTTACCTCCACCAACATCGCAGCCAGAAAAGCGGGGTCGTTCAGATCCACACCGTTTGGGTTCTCCACCCTCACCTTTATCACTTGCATTGAAACACGCACAGCAGCTAGAAACACAAACACACTTCATCAGTCACAACGTTTATGGTGTCTTCTTTTTCAGCAGACTCAATATCATCACTTGCTTTGACGTAGCTGTGAATGTTACTCACGTCTGTAGCAGATGAATGGTTTCTCCAGGCCACAGTCCAAGTCCTCCCATTTTCCAGAGTTGTCGAAATCTGCAGCCACACACACCTTTAAAGCACTGAGGTTAGGTTTATTTGCTGCCCAGTACTTGAAGGAGGAGGAACTTCCATCGGACCACTTCCAGGAGTCTCTGTAAAGGCCGATCCAATACCAAGCCCCTGCATGGAACAGCTCATCAACTGCTGGCTCTCCGCCAGGTTTCTCACACTGGCCAGGTCTGTGTGGTGTTCTCTGCAGTAGCTCTGGGCCTGAGTCCATGTCATGAAGCTCTCAATGAGAACAAATGCTGCATTCGGCCCTGAAAATGGACCCCAGAGAAGCTGAGTAGAGGCACCACGACATACAGCCCTGACAGCAATGCCACATCTCTGGTGGTATTGATGCCTTTATAATATAAACATATTACAATTAAATCCCACAAATGTGTACTTTGTAATTTGTAGTTCTGGGGTTTTTCCAACACATGAATGTTGGCAAGAAACTTTAGTCGTATCAGTGATGGAGAAGTATTCAGATATTTGAGTAAAAGCAGGAGTACAACGATGTGAAGACACTGTGTTACAGGTTAAAGCTTTGTTCAAATGATATTGATTCTATATTGTTCTTATTCTGTTTAGCACAGATGTATAAGATGTAAAACGTACCTACAATTCTGAAACAAGTTTGGCAAAAAATTGTATATACATCATTTTCTTTTACGTTATCCTTTAAATGAAACCATGTGAGAATTTGAGTGAAAAGGGAAATGTCTTGAGTGGAACTGCTAACAAAAGAAAAAAAGTCACAAAGAAAAAAGGTTGGGAACCGCTAGTTAGATAAAGATCAATGCATCGTATTTCAGAAGCTTAACATAAGATTTTAAATGTGTAATATTAATTTTAAGTTTATTTTCTCACCTGTGACATCAAAGCAGATCGCCTGAGAGGCGTGATTACAATCATAATCATACCATGCTCCATTATAAACACATGTGCATTGTTCATCGTGCCAGTTGCTTGGTTGTCCAGTCCCCCATCGTCTGAACTCCGTCTCCCCCGGTCCGTAGAAGCTTGGGTCTGACATCGACCACCTCCAGGCGTCCCGCTCATCGTGCAGCCCTATCCAGGCTGACTGAAAGCAAGACATTGTTATATTTAGTACATCCTGTTGAAGCTTTTAAAGCTGCTGCTGAGGAAATGTGTATGTTTAATAAAGAGAAGGTTTGCCTTTATGAGACCAGCCTTGGTACGTGGTGATCTAAAGGGAATCCCCTCAAGTCAACATTCCTTCACAGCCTTGTTACTCTGAACCTCTTCCACTTTATTACAGGGTGTCATGCTATAGCTTTGGCTTAAAACATTTTCAACTCTATTCCCATAGGACTTTAAAACAGGTTTAGCTTTCTGTGATAATCTCTCCTTTTTAAATTTGACTCTAAAAGAAATGTAACTCATTTGAATCGAAAGACAGAGAAGAGTGACCTCACTTGGTTGTGTTGGCCTGCCATGTCGTTCAGGAGCTTCACGACCTCCATGCTGTCTACAGTGGCCAGGTCTGTGTGTTTCTCTCTGCAGTATCTCTGTGCTTCAGACATGCTCTTTGCTTCAGAAACAAAATGGTACTGACGTTCAGCATGTGAGGAGACAGCGCTCAGCCCTGCAGAGACACAGACACTTTGATTAGATTAAATATCAACTACTGAACCGACTTCTCCAAAGTACATTGAAGTTAAACTGTAGATTAAACAACTTGAGTAATTGTCAGACGGAAACCACAATAGAAAGTGCTACACATTGCTAATGGAACAACATGCAGTATTTTAAATCAAATATATAAAACTCTTGCCTGAAAGAGCGATGATGATCAGAAGAACCTTTTCCATCCTTGTCTCTTCCCTGTTCTTCTCTTTTGGAATGAGACTGTAGATGTGCAGATTTTTATATTATACATTAGGTTAAACATTAACTAACATTATGCGTTAGTCAGCTGCACTTTCGGGCGTAGGACCGGTGATACACAGCAGGAAAACAAATTACAACTGTTTGTCAATGCAGCCACTACGCAAATGTCCTTCAGCGGCCGGCGCACTTCCTGGGGTCTTGGGAAGGTTCCTAACGGAGTGAAATGACTCAGAAGCGCCTCAGTGTCAGACGTGATAAGAGCTGATCAGATTCTGATGACAGGAAAAGAGCTTCAGTGCTTCCTTTAGTTTAGGATACACTCGACCACCCTTTTCGAAATGAAAGGAGAACATGTTGTATATATTTTAATGTTGTTCACTGTTGTTCATGTTTATAAATCATCACCACAAAGAGCAAAGTATCTACATGCGCTTATGGTAATCTACTGTTTCCTCGTGGCAGACGCACATCAATAACATCCGCTGGCCAATCATTGACAGCCTAATTTAAAGAGCCTGTGACACCATCCCAACAACTGTTGTGCAATGAAATATTGGTCTACTAGTAATCTCGAACCGTCAGTTTAAAAAAGAAAAAGCGATACCGTTCCGTTAAATATCAATAATTTCGAACATCGCGGGGAAATTCCTTCGACTCATTTTGAAGTTTTGGGGGAAGCCGGAAGTGACGTCAATGCGGGAACGCTTCGAGAGCCAAACACGGACAAAGTGTGTTGTGTCATGCGTAGAAATGGTGAATTACTGAGATTAGGCACGTTAATAACGTTTTAATGAAGTTGACTACAGTCATGTGTCAGTGCTTTCATGTCAATTCAGTGACATAAACATAAATGATCGTGGTAAAGATGATGATTACATTAGGATTAAAAATCGGGAGTGAGAGCTGCTGAATTTCCTCCCGTCGGATGTGATATACAAACAAATCGATTATTTTGGTGGTTGTAAACTCAAGTGGATGAAACTACATTTATTAGTGCTTTCATGTCAATTCGGCGAACATATGATACATTAAATGATCGTTTGTTTGAGCCGGTCTGCATTTCCTGATGAGAAAACAAACCGATGCTTTTTTGTAGTTGTAGTACACCAACAGCATGGATTAAACGTGTGTTTTTTTTACCACAATTTTGGGGAAATTAATGGATAAAATGCACGGATTATTATTATTATTCCCACTCCGATCGGGACACTAGGTCCACCGTTTCCCCGCAGCGAGGCTCCCCCCGTTGACAGTGTACGTGGGCAGGGTGCAGTGGCGGACTGGCCATCGGGACGAATCCCGATGGGCCGGTACCGAAGTGGGCCGGTCGGATAAGTCACCAGCACATCCCCCATAGGCGGCGCGTGAGGCTCAGGTTTGAGAAGGCTAAATAACTTCTATTACCTGACGCTGCTCGCCTCCGGCGTCTATAGAAAATAGATGAACTCAGTGTGCGGAGTTTAAATCTCTCAAGTCATATTACAGGATAAAGGAAATACAGTTTAAACTGTATGCAGAGAAGACGCCGACGTGTCGCACTTATCATTCATATTACATCATCAATCAGTCGATCATCGATCATATAATATCATAATATATCATATATCTCCTATCTGACTCAGCTTCTCCAGCCTCATCTGGCCGTGCAACACTCACAGTGTCACAGACTGGATGCAGAAGTATTATTTTACACATTATGTTGACGAAACACTCGAGACAAATGTAATTAAAGTCAGATCCACGCGTGTCTTAGACGTGAACGCGCTCTCAGCTGGAGAGAGAAACCCTGGCTTGATTTACCGAGTTGATAACCAGCGTCGTAGGACCGCTTAGCGAGATCTTGTGTGTTAGTTTGTTGTTGTTCGTTAGTTTGTTACTCAAACATATCCAGGGTCTGTTGAACTGGCTTCGTAGTACAGGGCACAGGTGGCTAGCAGCGCTAATGTCAAAGACACAGACATTATACTTTATATTTGTATTTTACCAGGATGCAGTGACACACATATTTACATATTTACATTTACTATATACAGCACCTGCCGCCCCTGACATCCCCACTCCCCCCGTTGACAATTTACTAGCGGTACCGAAGTGGGCCGGTCGAGAGTCCCGGGATGATTTGTAGTCCCATTCCACCACTGGCTCCATGACCATATGATCGCCCATATTGACGCACCTCATTCCTAAACTTCTAACAGATACAACATAAACCGATCCTTCAGCCTCATATGAGCTCTCAGACACGTTCAACATTAACCTGTCATCGCTGTCTGAGCTTGCTGCTGTGTGCGCCATCGTGCGTTTACATGCAGATGCTGGGATCCTGGACGGTGCAGCTGGAGCGCTGTGCCCGCAATGACGTCACCCATCATTTGGCGGGACTTGAAGAATCCGCGAGAAGATCCAGAAAATTGTCAACATTGAAGGCAGATTAATGGTTATCAAAGTACAAATATCCAAAATCAGTTCAGGAACGATTTTCAAGGGGATAATATGTACTCAATTGATGGGTTTGGATGATGGGGGAAAACCGTGTCACAGGCTCTTTAAGTGCAGTCAGATTCTCTTTGCACCGCAGTCTTTTCCTGAGTCCTGGTGTATTCTCCTTTGCATTTTCTCTTAACCCTATGATGTTTAACTCAGAAGTTAAGGAATAGTGGTTTGGAAAAGACGATAGGATAATCTTTTGAAATTGAACGGCAACCTGTGAGGTCAAAAAGGTCATCAATGCAACTTGTTGGAAAAATATCACTCGTCACCGGCTTCAGCTTCAACCTCAGGATCCATGTATCTGTGATCCATGCAAGAATGGAAGGAGTCATCACATACAGAGCATTTAACTAGTTCCTGCACAGTGTCCTTCACACGCTGATATCCAAGAGAGGGAGTTACAGTCACAAGATGGAGGAATAGAAAGCAGTATTCAATGCTTCGTTCAGAATGTCTAAGACCCACATAAGCAATAAACATGACAGTCATATGTGTGTCTCCATAGAGGCTGAATCACCATGTTAATCACAGAGCTGTCTTATGCCTAAAACAGTCCTGATGCTCTTCTAGGTCATCATACATCCTGTCATGTACACAGCTACAGTTGGGCCTTTCTTATCAAGTTACTCTGATATTGGAAAAGTACACTCAGTATTTTCCCAACACTTATTCAAGAGCCACATTACACTGAAGCACTAAAGGCAAAAGAAGGAAACGGAGGTAAAGGGAAGGATCACATATACATATTCAAAGTTCTGTGGCCTTCATTGACCTCCTGCTGACTCTTCCAACGAATTCATCCGTCCATCTTTGTTCCCCTTTTCGTCCTTTGCATATACAGCTGATACGCATGTTTGTTTCAAAGTTCATGTGGGTGTCATCGTAAAAGTAGTGTGTTGGTTTTGCATGTAGGCTAGTTTGTTAGGAAACACAGTTGCCCGTGTCTTGAGCAGGGCTCCATTGGATGATACGTTGTCCATTCTCAATGGGACTTGAATAATTGTTTAATAATAAGACATTTAAAAAACATTGCGTGAGGCGATTGAAAAATACTTAACTTAACTTAACCAATCAGCATCAGAATCATAATCGGAATATCTTTACTCGTCCCAGAGGGGAAGTGTGCACTTGTTACAGCAAGAAAAGAGCCAAAGACCAAGAAGCATGCATCCAAACATATTAAAGATACAAAAATTACACAATTTACAAAATACACATCCTGTAACAGTTCTTTATGATTTATTATTATTATGATTATTATATCAGAACAGTCTCATAATACACACATGGACACAGAAGGATTCACTCTTGTATTTCCGGATCCACACGTGTGTTTTTCAATGCACACACCAATGTGTTACGTTTCATATACATGTACATAAAAGCAAAATACAGAAAATATATTTTTGATCCTCACATAATTGTTTTCCGTTTAAAACCTCTGCAAACACAAACCGCTTTCTGTGCACGGATCGCTGTGCATTCGTGTGTGGGTTGTTTGAGAATCCCCTGACATATATTAAACTTTTTTCTGTATTTGGATTTTATTTACATGCGATTTACGGAACACATTTGTGTGTGCATTGAAAACCACAAGTATGGATCCGGAAATACAAGAGTGAATCCTTCTGTGTGCATTATGAGACTGTTCTGAGCCCATACATGCGTGGATGAAAGAGATACATGTGGAAGTGGAACTATTTATGTGTGTGTGTGTGTGTGTGTGTGTGTGTGTGTGTGTGTGTGTGTGTGGCCTGGCATTACTATACTTGTGGGACCTAAATCTGTCTACACAGTCGCGTGTGGGGACTCACCTCCCTTATGGGGACAAATTGGAGGTCCCCATAAGGGGCATCATTAATTTTAGGGTGAAGACTTGGTTAGGTTTAGGTTAAGCTTTAGGGTTAGGGTTAGGCATGTGTTGGTTATGGTTAAGGTTAGGATAAGTCTCCAGGAAATGCATGTAAGTCAATGTAATGTCCCCTGAAGTGATGTATACATGGTATATGTGTGTGTGTGTGGTGTGTGTGTGTGTGTGTGTGTGTGTGTGTGTGGTGTGTGTGTGTGTGTGTGTGTGTGTGTGTGTGTGCATGTGTGTGTGTTGATGGATTCAGTAAATAGTTAATGCGCAGGGAGCAGGAACGCGTTGAAGCCCCAGGAGGTGGTATTGATGGAGCCTCCGACATATTGAACACATGGCGACAACAATGAGAGACAATAAAAGTAATCAGCACCAGCTCCATGTTCCTGTGTGGCAGAGATCACAACGGTCTCAAGCTGCTGCTAATGCGTTACTGGTAGTTATAACCCCAGCGGGAATGTTTCTGTCACGCTTCTCACTCGTCAATACTGTCATTTTAATTACTTCTTCTGTTTACATGGCGTGTTGCCTTTTGAGGCAGGGTTACCCTCTGCTTAACGCTCCACTGTTGCCATGGTCCCTAAGAGAAATATCTCAAATAACTTTTAGAGTGTCATAAAAGACAATGCAGACATTCCTGTTCACCTGAGAGGGATTTGTCAGAGCTAAAGTTGGAACTGACGGAGAAATAAATCGTTCGTGTGGAGGTGGAGACCGTCAAATTGAGAGCGGAACACGGAAAAATTGAGCTGGAGAAGGAGAAATTGAAACTCTTGTTAATGCCCTTTCATTGTTAAACATGTAAACAAGACGCCCTGCCATCGTTAATATCCTTCTTGCCTGTTTTACGTTACTATGGATACTAGTCTGTCTTTACGATTTACGCCTGCTCCGTACCAGGCGTAAAAGTTACACCCGGGCGCAACGCATACAGGGCTTAAGTCTAAGTGGTGCACGAGTCATAACTTTAGTTTGGTCTTAACCTTCGGTTCCACGTCGGACGTAGAGTTACGCCCAGCTTACGCCCAGCTGGTGCACTCCACTCCCGAAGAATAACCTCATTGCGTAACATTCACCTGATGCTTGTATTGAAAGCAGGCCACAATAAGTGCACTCAAACTCAAAATAGCAAGAACCCTGCAGGTACGTTGGCTTTCGTTACACGCGACTGAAAGTGCTACTGCGTTGGTTTCAAATGAGCTAAACATCTCAAATGCTAGAATGAAAGTCAAAGTATGCTTGTCCTATACTTCAGTAGCAGTAGCACATGTGAGGAGTACATTCACGGAGCATGCACATATGTTACACAGACCCATATTCCCAAGAGAAAATCATATTGGATGACTACTGCAGCTCACAAGTTGCATTCAATACAAAAGTCCAAGACCAACCCTAATAAGAAGTGTGTTCTTAATGTGGTGAGGTGGAGGGTGGAGATTGGGGTATTAGAGAATCAAATGTCATGATCTACAAAGTGTTTCAGCAGAATATCAGTCAATAGTTCTCCATTGTCATCAATGCAGCTGCCCGAAATTCATTTCACGACGATCCAATTCACAGTAAAGTTCTTGAGTCTTTTCACCCAAAAAGACATCCGTTAATCCCTTGGTGATGTTAGGAGAAAGGGTCACCAAATGCATTAGTATTCACTGTGTGGGAGTGATGAGTATCTCTCCTAAATTAAATGTTAAAGTGTTGACTTGACAAAGCCACAAATTAAAGATGTTACGTAATCTCTACAGGCTCTAAAAGGTAATCAATTCAGCCGAGCATTGGTCGTCCGAGAGGTCTCCGTTTCACGACAATATACACATAGTTGTTGACTATTTTCACCCAAAACCACACTTTGTTAAACCCAGAAACAAAGACAGAGTATCACCAAAGTCAGCATGCTTCATTGTGTGGGAGTGATGGATGTTTGAACAAAATGTCATAAATATTAATGGTAATAACAGCGGGGAATTTTAAGTCGGGAACAAAGTGGTTGACCGACCAACCTTGCCTCCTGTGTGGATGAAAATAGCATATAACCAACATGAACAGGCCACCGCACTACAGAGCTATACTGGGTGACAACGCTAATGTTCACTGTGGCATTAACATCAGTGATTTAATTCACTGCTCTCTAAGACACTTGAACCACAAGGGCAACGGATAGTAAATCAATCCACTGGCTCAACTAGTAAATACTGACTGAAGTATTCTGCATTACAATGAAGGCACAGAGTGATAACTGCTTTGTACCGCTCTGTATATCAATCAATAGTCCTCCGATAATGAAGTCCCATGATTTAAGAGAAAGATTGCTAACCAGCCTCGTGCACAACATCAGTTATTTGTGTTTTTAGGTACCACTTGAGTGATTCGGTTCTGCTGAAAGGATCAGTAATCCATTTTGACTGAGATAAAGCACAAAAAGGCTCCCGATTGAGATCCATGCTGCTACGTCAAACATAAAGCTCCATTAGGCGAGAGCGCGCTTTGTATGTAAGATATCAGGGTGTCTCTAACAGAAGAGACGAGTCAGCGCTTTCCTGCCTCTCGGTTATTAATTTCACACTTCACTTCTTCACTTCACTTAGCTGTGATTTCTGTCGGGCTAATGTGGCAGAGCCCAGTCGGGACTGTTATTGTTACCGGGCCTGTAACCACACACACACACACACACACACGCGCACACACACACACACACACACACACACACACACACACGTGCACACACACACACACACACACACACACACACACACACACACACACACACTCAGTATAATGAGCAGTGGCGCAGCAGGGGATGGTTGTAATTATCCTACACAGAAAACACACACACACACACAGTCAAACTGCCACATACTCAAAGACAAACAGAAACTGGAGAGGTACGTGATCAGATACTTTTGTTAGACTGACGCAGAAGTGAATAGGTTTACTCGAAGGGATTTTCCATTTAAATTAGTTGAAAATAAGCTCCGTGACAAACACACGTTTATGATACTTACACATTCTGTTCAGCAGGCTAATCTCCACGTATTAACACACCTTTATGACACTGAAGTGTAAATATATTCCCTAGAACTAAGACGCCAACATTAGGCTTTAAAGGAACTCCATCGCTAAGCTAAAGGCGGCTAATGTTCAGCGAGATGATGATGTTTAGTAATCCTATTTAGACACCTGTTCGCAACTGCTGTTTTCAAGACATGAACAAGCTTCCGACATTCAGCAGTGGAGTATTTACTGCAAAACGTGAACATCTCTTAAAGGCGGGGTAGGTAAGTTTGAGAAACCGGCTCGAGATACACTTTTTGTTATATTCCATGGAATGCTCTTAGCATCCCGATAGCAATGAAGTGCTCTTGCTATCGGGATGCCACGGCTTCCACAAATCTGTGGAAGCCGTGGCGCTGTAAAAAGCACAACCATCATCTGAGCCGGCCCGGCTAAAGTAACTGGACGGCCTTCCTGCCTGTCAGCCTGCCATCGGGGCACAAACTTATCTCGTGTCCTCATTGGTCATGTGCGCGTTCGTGTGTGTTGGAGGAGGGGCTCTGTGAGGAAGAGGCAGATTTGTTCCGGTTGTGTATTTTCAAATTCTAGCGATCTCGAGCCGGTTCCTCCAAAATTACCAAGCGGCAAACTCTGGGGAAGAGCCGGGAAGCCAATACGGAAGTGCCACACACTGCAGTTCATATATTGGCCGATAGGCGATGGCTGCAGAAAGGAGCAATTTCCATAGACCCCCATGTTAAAATGCCCAACTTTACAGCAGAAAAAAACATGTTTCTCTCCCTGGCTCCATACATTTTATTATCGATATAGTTAGATTCCACCTTCATGATTATGGATCTGTGAGTGAATTGTTTTCTAACACGACCCTTTTATTTATATTAGGTCTTAAAGTTTCTGCATTAATTAGGGCGTGGTCACGTTGATGGACACGTACATGCCTCACTGTCAGCTAACAGCAACTTGTCCACTCTGCTAGCCTACAACCATAGAGGCTACAACGTTAGTTAGTTGTAGTTACTGTACTTGACCCTTTAGCTTTAGCCATGTTCGTGATGATATACCAGACAATTAAGATGTCGTGCTGTGCGCTTGAATGTACTAACAGAACTTCCAAGAAGTCTACTCTCAGCTTTTTTTCGGTAAGTAAAATGATAATATTATACATGTTAACCCCGTTAGCAGGTGTGTGTGTGCTTGTTAGCTTAGCTTGTTATGTAGCTTATTAGCCAGCTAAGGACGTAACCCTTTATACATGTGTATATATACAGTTTAGTTTATGATTCAGCCTTGGGTAAGACTTTTATAGTCTATGGCTATGACGCCCATAATGCTAAATGCAAATGTTAAAAGGGGACCCAATTATCCCAGTGGTGGCTGCCGGAGTCCGCCGCCGAAGCTAACCGGAGCCGTAGCTAGCCCTTTGCGGCTCCGTTAGCTTCGGCCAGCGGCGGAGCCTGGCGTTATAACTGGAGATCAAGGAATGCAGCGAAACGCGGACTCGGTTCGCCTGCAGCCTGCTATAGTATTAGCTAAAGAAATGATATTGAACAAGGCTTATTAAGCTAAACATCGCCACAATTGTTCTGCTATGTATCGGTACTTATTTTATTTTCTTAACGTGTGAATGACAAGCATTAAGAATAACAACAAATAGCTATTTGTCTTGCATATTGTCTCGTTTGATTATGAATGTAACGTTTATATAGTGGAACTACACTGTTTTATCAAAAACCAAAGTGCCACGCAGTAACTTGGTAGGCATGTATTTCAGCAGGAAATGTGCAACCTAGATTACATTTACCAACACAGACTATATAGAAATATTTGTAAAAGTTGTTCATGCGTTATTAAGTGAATATGGCATTAACCCTCCTGTTGTCTTTGGGTCGGTTTTCATGTATTTTTGAAAGGTTTCCTTTAGGTGATCCAGACAGGCTGACCAGTGGGTGCTGAACATCCGGAGGAATACATGGACCCCCAGCGTTTCTTCTCGCCTGTGCAGTGCACACTTTGAGAGTCATCCCTTCAGCACGGACTCATGGGTACAGATCCTTTTTAAAAATAATAATAACTTGGTTCCATTTGTGAGTGTAAATTGTTGTTACTAATTAAATACATTTTATACATCATACAATGCTAAATAATTGTTATGGCACAGCTTGCACATCAGTGATGAGTAATGGTCTTTTGATTAAAGGCCAAATTAAGATGTTGCCAGTTAAGTAAAGAAACATAGAAATCGATTTTTTTGAAAACCATCACATTTCTCTTCAATTTATGCAAAGACTCTTTATCATAGAGATGCCATTTCGCCCACATACTCTATGTTAAAAACAGATGAATTATATTACCTTTTTTTACATTATTTTAATAGCAACGTTCATTCATCTGTTGTCATCTTATAACTTATTTATCTTAACAGCTATCACTGTAAAAATAAAACGATTTAATTTAATTTTACTCTACAATATTTATCTTTACATTCTGTTCTTGCATATGTCTTATTATATTTACGTGTACATAGATTTCTGCCTGCACTAATTTATTATTCTTAATTTAATTTTGAATTTATTTTATTGTTTTAGTTTTATATAACTATGTTGCATTGTTGGAGGAGCTCGGGACAGATGATTTGCATTGCCATTCCCTACACTCTAGCCTATGTGCTATGACATCAATCCTTTGAATCTTGGAAACACGTAATTGTTGAATGGATTAACTGCATAGTTAACATGTTGGCCCTCTATTGTCTTTTATAATGCACTCTTACATTTAAAACAACATTATTCAAAAGAAAGTTGAATATCTACCTCAAAAAGTTATTTTATGTGTTTTTGTTTATTATTTTTATTAGGGAAGGAGATGCCTGAAAAACACTGCAGTGCCCACCATTTTCTATTTCACCAATGGCAAAGAACAACAGCCTGGAAGGAGAAGCAGGTGAGTAGCAATGACGAGGTAAGTGACAGTCCTAGTTCGACTGTTAACAGCAATGAGGAGGAGGTTGCAGATGTCGACCATGGTAGTGGTGAAAACAGTCTTGCTGCTGATCAGATCAATATCATTATGATACAAGGCACACCTGAAGAAGCCTTTGTTGTTCCACATGTGGAGCGTAATGACATTCCAACAGCCAATGCTTGTGAGGAGGGTGTTGGTTTGGGTCGCAGCAGCCAACAAGCAGACTCCGCCTCTGTTCACTCTTACACTTGGGCTTTAAACTAAGACGGGTCATACTGAATAGTTTGTGCACACATTTTTAACACGTGATCTTTCTTTCATGTAGGACGCTTGAGGGAAGTTGCAACGCCTCGGCCAATGGGATGTCTTCTCCACGTGAAAGAGATTGAAGGCATCATTTATAACTTGAGACAATTTTCCAAAAGTGATGACTTATATTGGCTTAGGCAGTAATGGATTACATCTAACACGAATCAAGATCGTATAGAGAAAAAGGAAAGTGTAATCCTTAGATACATAGGAAAAGATGTAATCGGATTAGTTTTACTTTTTTTAATAATAGGGAAACTCAGGATTACAATCTTATTCAAAACCTAAAAAGAGCATATATATGTAAAATGATCAAATGGTATCTCTTCTCTGGAAGCGGTACTGTTCTGTAGGCTAATACTTTCATTGTGAATCTATACACCTGCTGCCTGAATCTGCTTTATGGTATTATATTATACATTTAAGTAAAAAAATCATATTCATATTTCTTCTCTCCTGTGTTTATTTGCATTGCATTTGATATTGAGGTAATCCAAAAGAAAAATAAAGTTATCAGGATACATTACTTTTATATCTTGATACTCACATGAAGTTACTGGTTTTGGCAAGTAGCCCTCCCAACCCTGTACATAAGTTATATAATTTTAATTACTGATACAGTCATACAATGATTCGAAACCTTTACTTTTCATAAAATGCAAGATGTAACTTTCAATGTAAATAGATCTGATTAAATAAAGAGTAAAAGCACAATCTTAAATGTTGACATTTATCATTTTCCTATGCTTATTGTTAATGTTGTGGTGTTATAAACAAAATGTTGTCCTAAAGGAAATTAAGATGTTTTTTATTTGTTGACAAATTATTTAAAGTTGATGCTCACAACATGTGGGAACATTTATGGAGAAAAATGTTTCCATTGTAAAACAAATATTTATCTGCATACTGAACAATTTAGAAACTCTCTAAAAGGTATTATCTTCTGTGACGTTACGACCCTGTAGGGATTGTGGGTGTTGCACTTCATAATTACATGCTATGGTATGCTTATGACATTGATGCCAACATACATGGGACTAGGGGAGACCTTCCTGTTGTTTGCATTGTCGCTGATAAATGACAGCGTAGTATTCATTGTCAAGATTTTGTGTTTTTAAACTTGGGACTCTTTTCAGACCGCTCCGGCTTGGGAAAAGATTTGAGCCTTAATGTGTAATGTGTTCTGTATTGTATGGTAAGCTTATCCTTTCATTTGATAGTCCCATTTGGATGTGATAGCTAACATTTTCAGTAAGCAGTAGACAAAAGAAGTGAAAATATGAATGTAATTTATTTTCAATATTTACATAATTATTTTAACAAATAAAATAACAAAAAACATCATAACAAATAAAAAAAAAGGTTTGACAGACAGCCATGCCCAGCATGGGCCTGGAGAGCTGCAGAGTCCATTGGGGGAAGAGGGGGGGGGGTGGGATGTGGGGAAGAGGAAGAGCAGCCATGTTAACAGTGTCATGGCTACAGATGTAATATCTAACTCAACATTAGCCATGACAGTCTGGGCTTAGCAAGGGCCTTAGAATACATACTCTAAAGGCCAAATCCAAAGACAGTGATACTGACATTTTAGCAGTTCACAGTCTTTGGAGGTGGTCTTTCAGGCAATTGGCTAGTGACTTTAAAAAAATATCATTTCCCCTAGGGGTGAAATGAACTCCATCTCGCAAAAACAGCCCAGGACTGTCATGTCTAATGTTGGAGTGGTCAACAATGGCACCATTTAGGCTATGAACAAAAGTAGCCATAACACTGTTAACAAACTTCCGGGCCTTGTCAATTTTGACAGGATTTGCACCAGCCCTCCACCGGCACCTCTGGGAGAGCATGATCTTCAAGCCAGGGTGCCGATAGTGAAGCTGGTGCAGGTCCTCCTTCGTCTGGTTCAGCAACTTAACACTGGGCACATTGCCGCCACAGTGGATGAGGAGGACATCCGGGACTGCTCTTCCTCGCAGGGAGTAGGAAAAGAAAGGGAGGACACCTCTCCAGCGCAGTCCACCCCAACCGAACCAGCACACCCTCAGGTCGAGGCCAAGGTTGCTGCTGATGGTCTCTGTAGCTCTCTGGGCTCCACGCCGGACATAGCTGTCTCCGATTATCCATACAGTCACTATGGGAGGAAAATAAATGAGAGTAACAAATGCTTCAGATAATGAGGAATATCAAATGAATTATAAAGGGTTTCTCATTTTGTTCCTTTGACAATAACATGCAAAATAACTATGAAATCACACCTGTATGGTTAAAAGTAACAAGAGAGCAAAACCTCAAAAAACAGATTAACAGCACACAGTTTATATATATATGTATATACTGTGTGCTGTTTATCTACAATTGTGCACACATGTATATGTTTGTGTGTAATGTCCACCATCTGAAGTCATGTAAAGTAAGCCAGGACCATCAACTTACAGGTTGTGCAGTTTGGCGTGGAGGAGGCTGCCATCTTCTTTTTTCTTAATGCTGAAATAAATAAAAATGGTTTAATCAATATAAAAACACCTTTCTTTTTCTACAGTCATATTTCATTAATCACATTTAATTCACGCAACACTGGCCATATCTCTGCTAGTTTACAAAGTTTAGTTACAAATGATATTTATATTTGAAAAACGGTGAAGCACTTAAAAAACAATTGTAGGCTATAGGCTAGGTTCAAGAACATTTAAATCAAAAGGACAAGTTTTGTAAAGTTACAGGGTATCTTACCTTCAGAATATGCCGGGAACGAGGAGCAGTGACGCAAGCTGGGTTGTTAGCATAGGTTGTTAGCTTAATACTGAGAGCATGTTAGCTTAGCTTCTTAGCCTGAGCTAGGTCTGGAACGTCACGCTCAGGAGGCAGCAGGTCCCGCCTCGGCTCCGCCTCTTTGCCCTTCTTTGGAGCAGGCGGGAGTTAGACTCTGGCGTCACTGTCGAGCCGTTAGTGGCCGACTCCGCCCACTAAGGGCTTCACGGCAACTCTGCAGAATCCTATGGGTAACGTCACGGACTCTACGTCCATTTATATATACGGTCTATGAAAATTACCGAGTGTTAATTAACCGCAGACCTTATTTCAAGAGGTTTCCTACTTTTCAAAGCAAGAAACAATTGTTAAAACCTTAACTTGAACTATAAACTCAGATTTCAAGCTGCAATTTGGGATGATAAAGACAGAGAAAAACCCAGTGATTTGATTAAGTAGGTTTTTGTTTCTTACTGATCTAGCTCAGCTTGAAGAATGATTTTGTATTTCTTTCCCTCTTCACCTTTTATATCTCCTTTCGTCAACGGGGCTCTTTTGCCTATTAGAGTTTCCGCAGTTAACATTTCCCGGTTGTTCCTCTATCTGGGGATAGATACTGTAAGATATGGCCTTTGAAAAGAACAAATGTAGACATTAAGGGCTTTTATTTTGAAAGGTGAGTACGGAATAAGTGTATCTATAATGCTCTGCAGTTTAAATGTGGGAGCCGTAACCCTACTGTTTTCTCGATTCGGACAGCAGAGCGCACGTTATCATTTTATAGGCACAACTAAAGCGTTCTCTTTTCCCTTCGTGTGCCGTAAATCAAGCCTTCAATTTCCCAGGAGATCGTACCCAGTGGAGAGACAACATTGCATAGTGAGAGCGAGGCTTAAGGGGAATACATTTAAACGCCCATGGTGTCATTACTCTACAGCCATTACATTGTTCCTTCAACATTTACTTCATACTGATAAACAAAACACAACTTTAAACGGCTGACAAACCAGTGGGTGAAGGTGGCAACTCAGAGGGAGATCTAACAAAACACGCGCACACACACACACACACACACACACACACACACACACACACACACAGTTGTCTACCCGAGGTATGTGATTTGTCAGGGGGGAAATTCTAGGCCGACCTACTTGATGGCAGATGAAACACAATCAGTGACCAGACCACAACACACCTGATAAATGAGGAGGGATATTGAGTCGGTATTGACTTGCTAAGGCCTTATGTTCACTGACACACACACACACACACACACACACACACACACACACACACACAACCTGCAGACAACATGCAATGCATAACAATCAGCTCTGAAACAAAGGCAGAGAGGAGAGGTGTTGGGTAGAGATTTGTGTGCAACCACAAAGTATTCATGAGCTGTGTGTGTGTGTGTGCGTATTTGTGTGTGTCTACCTGGAAATGTACAGAGGGCTCCTACGTGTGTGTCTTCAGGCATTAACTTCACGAGAGATGATTCTTGAAAATCTAATAATATTCAGTGTTTTCATTATTACGCTTCTCACACACACACACACACACACACACACACACACACACACTAATAATTACGTTCATGTTCATTTGTGAGCAGGTGTTCCTTTCCCCCCTGAGTGACGCCTGCACTCTCGGTTCTGCTTACAGCTATAGTATTACTTATGCTAATGTGTGAGCTGTGTGTTCGCTAGTTAAGAGCCGTTGATGGAGTGAACCAAGGTTACACACTGCCCTGTAAATTAGCGCCTGTTCTGCTGTGTGTGTGTGTGTGTGTGTGTGTGTGTGTGTGTGTGTGTGTTGTGTGTGTATAGCCTGGAGGGAAACACAACGTGCCCCCTGTGTTTCTGTGACTTGGTAACACGGCACAGGACTTGAAGTCTAAGTGAGTGGAGAGTGAAACAATTCATGATGGGTTTATAACATCTGTACAATGTGGTACGTTGGGTGGAGATAACCCTCTTCTTATGCCATAAAATGCAAAACTTGAAAAAGTACAATTTGGGCTCATATGTTTTGATAAATTGAGTTTATGACTTGTGATTTGATCGTTGTTGGAAGCACGGTGTCCGCTCGAGTTCTGCATCAAGAAATAAGAAAAACAGATATCTTGTCACGATGTAACAATCTGCTTCTATTGGCTAGCGCTCCAACACATTGTGCGTGATAGGCTAAGGGGCGGGACATCTCTAAGCTGTTACAACAGAGCCTGCCAGCTAACCAATCAGAGCAGACTGGGCTCTGGTTTCAGACAGAGGGTGAAAAGAGGTGCTGCAGCACAGTATGAGAGAAATAAAGAGCTTTTTGAACATTAAAGAGCGGAGACATGTCGCAGGAGAGGCAGGAAATAATAATATGAACCAGACAATTTGCACAATATGTCCTCTTTACATTACTCCACAAGTCTGGAGAAAATGTATTTGGTTTTCAATTTTGTTGACAGACTTTCCTTCATTTCTTAAAAAGAAAAATCCTTTGAATTTAGAAATTATTCGTTTTGATAATTAGTTGATGTGATTAGACGTGTTTAGATTACGATAGTATCATGTTGACTGTTGTCTTATAGTTTGTTTCAAGGTGCTTGCCTTCCATTTTGTTATCCTGCTGTATAATAAACTCCTTATCATTATTTACCAATTCCAACTGGTGTGTGTTGCATGTCCTTATCCCCTAGTGGGGACGTAGCAGACACCTTACAAATATGTTAGGGATGCTCTATAGACTAATAAATATGATGTTTACAAATGTAATATTGTTTTTTGTAATTGTTCGCGTCTCTCTGGTTTCAGTGTTTTCCAGGTTTCATTCTCCTAGAAAGATAATATACTCCTCCTCTCCTCCTCCTCTCCTCCTCTCCTAACACCATTCGCCTCTGTCTCCCTCTCATTAGCAGAAAGGCTGGAACGACTCCCTGCGGCCGATGGACAGACAGGGAAACGTGAAGGTAGGACATCCATCAGTTCTCTATGATCCTCCTCCCTGACTGACTGCTCGTCTTCTCTGACTCTCGTGTCCCTCTTCCCTCCACCGCCTCCTATCAGTCATCTTTAATAAGGTTCCTCTCGCATAAGGCTGATGGTAGAGACAGGACATTTCCTGTCAGACTGTCACCTGCACAGTTTTCAATCATTCCTTATGTGAGGAAGGTCTGATGTGTGTGCAAAGTGCTTTTCAACACTAGTCATATTCAAAAATGGCCTCTTGGTTAACATTAAGCTGTCTTTGCTCTTTTCTTGCGGTAACAAGTGCAGATGTCTTATTATAAACAATTATTCAAGTCCCATTGAGAATGGAAAACGTATCATCCAATGGAGCTGCTGAAGACACGGGCAACTGGCACACATGCAAACCTTTGAACATGTAAAACTGCTTTTACGATGACACCCACATACACTTTGAAACATGCAGTATCAGCTGTATGCAAAGCACGACAAGGGGAACAGACCAAAGATGGACTGATGAATTCATTGGAAGAGTCTGAAGAAGGTCAATGAAGGCCACAGAACTTTGATTATGTATGTGATCCATCCCTTTGCCTTCCTTTCCTTGTATAAAGGGGAAACACTGCATTTTAAGTTCTCTATCCTTTCTCGATGCCCTCGGTAGTTGCCTTATGCAACCCCCCAAGCAAAACAGTTTTTCATGCATTTCATTTTGATATTCAGGGATTTAGAGCTTCCATAAAACGTCTTTTTTTAGAGCTGTAGAAGGAAACATCCTTAATATAAATTACTATTAAACTATGTGCCTCTTTTTGTCCACTAAATGTAGAAATAGTTGGTAGGTTATGCCTCAAGTCACAGTTGCGCTTCTATTGGCTAGCGCTCCAACACATTGTACCTGATAGGCTAAGGGGCGGGACATCTCTAAGCGGTTGACCAATCACAACGGAGCCGGCCAGCTAACCAATCAGAGCAGACTGGGCTCTGGTTTCAGACAGAGGTGCTGCAGCACAGGCAGTAGACACTAAATACTAATATATATGAACCTGAAGATGAGCAGAATAGAGCCCCTTTAACATTTTCACAGTACATGAAAGTTAAAGGTAATATTCTGGTCACTTTCAGTTACAAAAAAATGGAGATACAAAAATGGCCAAAACTCAGTAGACTACAAACCAATGGGTGACGCAGGTTAACTAAATCCACTTCTCCAGTATTCTTTATTGACTAATCTGCTTTGCTCCTCCCCTCCTCCCCCTCCCTCCCCTCCTCAGGTCAGAGGACGGAGAGCCTCTCAGCTCCCACTAGACAGAGCACAAAACTCCCAGGAGCCTTTGCAACAACTCGGGTCGGTCCGCAAGAATCAAAGGAGGAAAGGTAAACGGAGACATGAATACACACACATGTTTTATTATTCAATTGGTGCTTTTACTTCCTTTTATCTCCCACGTGTGTTACTTCCTTTTCTCTTCGCTCTCTTTGAGGCTTTGAGCTGCTGTCAGACAGGAATCCTCTTGTTCATGTCGTTTCTTTCATATCATCTCTTTTCATTACTTCAAACCTCGCGTTATCCCTTCTCTTCTCTTCCCACGTTTTTGCCGCTAATATCTCCGTCTCATTTCTCCCCGTCCCATTTAGCTTCAGCTGATGTTCCTCTTCCTTATCACCTTTCCATATCTCATCTTTCCCCCTCTTATCTCCTGACATTTTCTCTCCTCGTTTCCTCTCATCTTATTTCATATCTAAAAATCACTTTTACCGTCTTTTCTGATGTAACTGCAGCGTTTAATCATTCCAGCTTTTCTATTTCAATATCAGTCATATCCATTACGTTACATCACATTACATGTTAGACGCTTTTATCCAAAGCGACTCACACACTCATCGCTGTGGACGATCCCCACTGGAGCAATTTGGGGTGAAGTGTCTCAGGGACACAACGACATGCTGACTGCAGCAGGACTCGAACATGCTATCACCTGGTTAGAAGTTCAGCGCACTACCCACTGAGCCGCAGCCACAGCACATGCCAACATTCTCCTTTTCCTCTACCAGCTGCCAACATACAACATGCCATAAATACAGATCTTCATTGATCTCATTTGATGTTAAAGGCAGCGAGCATGTTGGTCCTCTGTGGGTATAAGGCCTCATCGGATTCAGGTGTTTCTCATTTGCTCACAAACTAACACATTTATTTAGATTATTTTTGGATTTAATTTGTTTACATATTTATATACTTTTTTTCAATTTTTACAGTTCATTTGATTTGGATTTTTTGTTTGTCTTTAGAACTCAATTGAAGCACGTTGGTCCCTTGTGGGTATTAGGTGTCAAATTACACATTTAATATATTACATTTCCTAGATCTGATTCAGGTGTTTCTCATTTCCTCACATTTAATGCACTTTCAAATCTATTTCGATACATTTGTTGTCAGTTAGTTTGGTTTGTATTTTTAGTTGTTGGTACTTTTGTCTTTAGAACTGAATTGAACAGTTTCCTAATGTCTGGAAACCATGGAAACGTTCAACTGTATCTTTCAATGTTAACACTGTTCAGTTCTGTGTGTTGTTAACTCTTCCTCTTCTCCTGCCTCTTCTTCCTCCTCTTCCTCTTTCTCCACTTCTTGCCCCTCCTGCTCTTCATCTTCTTCCCCCTCCTCTATGAACTTTTCTTCTTCATCCTCCTCGTACATCTTGTATACCTCCATCTTCATCCTGTTCAACTACCTCTCCTCCTCCTCCTCCTCCTCCTCCTCCTCCTCCTCCTCCCTCCTCCGCCTCCCTCCTCCTCCTCCTCCTCCCAGGTACGTTGGTGTGCAGCAGTAATGGGACCGGTGGCAGCAGCTCCATCTACTCGGTTGCCATGGTGTCGATCCCTGACTGCGTGGACAACGCGACGCAGACGGACATCAGTTTCGTGAACATCGTTCCTCCGGGGAGGAGCAGAGGTCACCACCATCCCCACCACCGCTCCTCCTCCCCTCCCCCTCCTTCCCCGTCTCCCCCCGCGCCTCACCTCGAAGCGCCGTACGGCATCAACGAGTTGTGAGTCGTGACCTTTTGTCTTTTAGGGCGTCCAGAATAACACAATAAAGTCTCCGGACAGAAAAATCAATGCTGTCAGATGATATGATGAAGATTGATTTCCCTTTCTCTCCCCTCAGCTGTGTGTTTGAGTACAACGACCCCGACGACTACTTTGACGTCTCCAACCACGAGGTGGACAGACCGGACGACCTGGAGTACGAGGTGAGAGATCTGCTGTTGTTTAGAGAAATCCCCCAGGACGCGTTGAAGCACATTTTCATAGCGTCCAGAACTGTGAAAGATTTCTGTTCGAGTCCGTGAGGTCATTTGGGCCAACAAGACTTTTTCCCATTGACTTGACATCGGGAGAGTGATGTCTGTAAATCAGAGTTTATTTTTTTGAGGTAAATAAACGACCCAGTAGGAACTCTTTTATAGCCTCTTTTCACACAGCCAAGCAACCTTTCTCTTTTGGTGTATACCCTAACCCTTTACTTCCTTTCCATTTTCCATTGCATTTACACACACACCCTTAAGTGGTGTTAACACAACGTGTAAGTATCATGAATGTGTGTTGGCCACTGGGCTTATTTTCTGCAATAATTCTAAAATCCAATACAATTAAAACATACTTGTATTCTACCTACTAAGTCAGCCTACAACAATCTGACGACCCGCACGACTATTACCAGAAACCGAAATAGCACCAATGAATTCAGAGTGGCTCTCAGCCATGTTTTCAAGTAGAGCCCCTTGTAATAAACTTTAATACCTCAAGGTCACCCTCCCTCTGAAAAGCGTACTACCCCCATCTGCAAAGTGATTCAGCCTGATGAATACGTCTGGAATACAAACCAAAGCAGCTCCGCCAGCTGTGGTTCTTCACTATTGCCGAACGACACTGGTTACAAAGAGTGCAATCAACCAAGAGGACATGAATTCAGAACAGCAAGAATCCTGCAACAGATAAAAGCATTGAGATCAAATCTCATTTTCAATGCTGACCTGGCCAAGAAGGCAGCAACGTTACGCATAACACAAACATATAAAATACAGAGAACACAACCATGAAAACAAAAGACAAAAAAGCAGTCACTATATTGTGCACATTAGGACAGTAAGAAAGGCACTACTTATTACTGCAAGAGCAGCTGGTGGTAAGGACTTCAGACAACTTCAATTTAAAACATGCTATGAGACAAGTGCTGTCAGTTTGAGGCGTGATTGAAGGTCGTTCCAAGACCAAGGAACATAATAATAAATAAAAATGTAAATGAACTAAACCTTTAGTCAGAAAACAGACATGCTCAGAGAGGAACGTTTTGTATTTCTAAATGTAGTTTGAAGGATCCCTCTCTCATTTAACACTACGGGTCAATTTTACCCGCAACTTTTTTTCAATAACATATTCAAGTCTCCCAGTCCGTGACTTTTCCTGAAAGTGTGTTATGTATTACCCTCTGTTGTTAACAATTGTCACTATGAAGTCAGATTGAAAAACTCGCCAAAAAAAATGCCATTTATACCTATATCCGCTAGCGGGTAATATTTACCCCATAGAAAATGCAGCGTAAACAATACGTGTTGCTATAGCAACGCCTTTTGTCTACTGCGGTTCCTTATAGATAGATAGATAGATAGATAGATAGATAGATAGATAGATAATAGTGTAACATCTTGGAGAATACAAGATCTTGGATGACTGAGCTCACGTTGAGGACGTAATGCATGTGTGCAGGTTACGTGCCAGTTGAATACAAATGGACACTCTGAATGAGAGAAGTAGTCCGCGTCGTCTGTTTGTGTAGACAATTATATGTCCATAGAACAGAACATTACAGATAGATCTATAGATAGTTATAGATGGATAGAGATAGAGAGAGAGAGAGGTAGATAGATTTGTATCTAAACAAAACACAAGTCTAACACCAAGCGTTTAAATCAGCATTCTTAGCGATATTTTATACTTCATGCTATCTGCACAAACTATGTCATGTGAAAAGCTGAGAGTCCACAGATTCTATTGGTATACGTTTCATCCCTGTGCGATCAAACCTCACTGTTCTGTGTGATAAATAAAATAACATTGTACCTTGAAAATCAATAGCGGGTACATTTTACCCGTTGGCGGTTTTAGGTATACAGCGACGTCTGACGGTTCTAGTGTTAAAGCAAGAGAGGGACTTCAGTATCTTACATACATCCATGCAGAAATGAACAGCATGACACAAAAAGGGGTCCAGGCTGCTTGAAAGCACTCCATCCAGCTCATTCATTTGATGGAGCAGATGTTTAAAAGCTGATCGATCCAGCTGTCCTCACTGGCTGGGATAAATCAATCTCTACCCAACGGAGACCCAACGCTTCCTTTTCAGATGTATTTTCACACTACTGATTCGCACCTTGTACTTGCTGGTTCCTTCTCCATGGCAACTGCTGCCGAGGCTCATGGGTATTGCAGTATTTAGACCGCCACGCCAAATTCACAGGAACAAAACCCATAACACAAACCTTTAAGATTGTTACTCTAGAGAGAAAACATGTTTATTTCTCTGAAGATGTTATTTTAATACAGAATGGAGCTCCTGTTTACATTGCATCTTTTTTTAAACAATACATCTTTTAATTTGCCAAGACCAATATCACAATATGGTTATTTCAGGACAGACACTCTGCAATAATGCCACGTAGCACGAGAGGTGCAGAGGTTCCCAGTTTAAAAACCAAATGACAAAATATGAACATTAATTAATAAATGCTATTAATGAATAATTAATTGCCATTCATGTTGATACTTCTTGTAGATTTGTATGGTGACTTTAGATTCATTTAGAGGAAGCAAACATTGTCAAATAATCTCCTTTTGTGACTTCGGAAGATCATTCCTTTCATTATTTTAATATACCAGTCTTTCTTTCTTTTCTAATTTTAAAATGTTCCGTTCTTCTACACCGAAGTGATCAGCAAACGTCCAACGGTGAATATCAATAAAAACATGACTTTTATGCCTTTTTTAACCTTTAAGTGTTCAGTTACTTGTTTAAGGGAACATTCACACCATTGCTTTTACTTAGGAGACAATATTTTGATAAAGGAAAGAAGGAAAAGAAGTGGGTGGACAGAGGATGAGTGTGAAGAGGAGATTATAAAAGGAAGGGAAGGACATGATGTGGAAAGAAATGCAAAGCAGAGAGTGGACGAGGTGTGACAAAAGAATGGAAGAAAAGTATAAAGAGATTTATGATTACGTGTGACAATGAATAAAGTGCTGTGTGAAAAAGATGTCGGGTGATAGGAAAGAAAGAGGAGGAGATGAAGGACAACACGGAGAAAGAGAGACCTTTGAGGGCGGAAAAGGAACACATGGCCGTATGAGCGCCTGCATGTGTGCGAGAATGGCCCTGACACAGATCGAAACTCCTGGCAGAACAAGCTCCAGCTCACTTCTCTCACTGACAGAACAAAGTGAGAGAGGGTCTGCAATGTAAGAGCGAAAGAAAGAGAGACTTTGAAACTGTTCAATTGTTGTGATGTGTAAAGACTGATATGTTCTACAATCGTCTGAAACTGTTAGGTCATTTATTTTATTTATCTAAAATTAAGCACTTTTAAGATGCACATATTTTAAAAAGCTATTTTATTTATGTTCTCTATTTCATTTGTAAATGCAGCCCGAGAGGAACATTACACATATCCACAGTACTTACTGTGTATCTGTAGAGTTCAATGTTCATTGACGATACACATTGTTGTTTTTGAATTGTACTTCTTTATCTGATTGGCAGTCAGCTGTTGATTACATGCAGACAAAGATAAAGCTGCAGCTACTTCAATATCACACTAATTCATAAAGCAACTCAGACATTTTGACGTTCCGGACCTTTGCACGGGGACATTTTCTCTAACCGGACCTCGTTGAATGTTAGTTGAATACCCCTGCTCTATGTGCTCGACTCGTTCTGCGAAACCCACAGCCTTCAGACGTGTTGAAACAAAACGACTTCTCCCAGCTGTCACGTCTGGTGCAGATCATCAGGGTGAGTGATGTCAGCCAGTCTCAACCTTCAACAGAGGCTCGTACACGACGAGTTCAGTTTACACAGACCTAATGGAGCGCTGGGTTTCGCTGAATGGCACTTTTCCCTCCGTCCTTGCTCCATTGATTCTCTGCTGTTTGACACAAAATGCCAGTTTGGTCATTAGAGAAGTCCGTGAAGTGGAAACAGTTTTGTTCTTTCGGTTTTTATTCCTAAGAGACTTCCTGTTCTCTGTAAATCACCTCCTCCTCTTCCTCACTCTCCCTCACTCTTCCCTCCATCCCCCCTCATTACTTTTCCTAATCTCCACCATCATTATATCCCTCCCACATTACTTCCTAATGTCCTACTCTCTTTTATTCCTTGGATTACATCCTTCATTTCCTCCTTAAATCACCGCTATGCCCTCCGGCCGAAACCAGATGCTCCAATGATAACCAAATAATCACGTGATGGTTTCATATCTTTAATTTTTCGAGACGGTATCTTTTTGTCAAGTTTGCGAAAAACCAAAGGACTCGCTTAACCTACAAAAAGACTTTCAAAACAGATATATTGTTTCCATCAACGGGTCTTAACATCTTTTAATCTCTTAAAATGTCTGCTATCCTATGTCTGATATTTTAACCAAACATTTTGTCTTTTTCTGAGGATTTTGTATCGAATGTCCGGCAACACGAGTGATCAGAGCACCTGTTCAAGCCCTTCGAGTGCTGAACCTGTTTAAGCAACAAAACTAAGCTTTTGGTTTGGGTTCAAATAAGTTTGTTTCAAAAGGAACCAATCATAGCAAACAGGAGGGGGGGACTTAAGAGACAGGCACTAAAACAGCTGCTCTGATTGGTTAGCTGGCCGGCTCTGTTGTGATTGGTCAACCGCTTAGAGATGCCCGACCCCTTGGCCTATCACAATGTGTTGGAGCGCTAGTCATTAGAAGCACAAGTGTTACATCGTGATGTCATGTTACCGAATTCAACACAGCCTTTAGCCTTTGCAGACCATTGACATGCACAACAACCAAACACCAACGAAAGGGTTTCTTTAAGTACGAACAATTCTACAAAAAGCCATATCGATCATCCTTATCAATATCAGGACTTCATCTTCCATCAGAGACCCTGGTATTCTCTTGGTTGATTGCACTTATAGTCGGTCACTGTGGATAAAGGTGTCAGCACTGTGAGAAGTCATGTTGTCAGCGAGCGTTAACCATCGCCTTTCTCCTGAAGCGCACTTATTAACTTCCATGTTTGAATCCCTGAATAAACCACTCTGTACTAACTAGGAGGTGGAGCTGTACAAGTCCAGCCAGCAGGAGAAGCTCGGGCTGACCGTCTGCTACAGGACGGACGACGAGGAGGACCTAGGGATTTACGTTGGAGAGGTGAGTCATCTTCATTCGTTCATTTACCCTCAACTGACTCTTTTAGCCTTTCACTCACTGATTTCTCACTTGTTTGGAAAACACATTTGCATTGATACAGCTCATTGAAGGTGATGCGACTCAATTTCTTATATCTTTTTATTCTAAAATGTACAACATGCATCCATTAATCACTTGTTAATTACTTGTTAGACGCTTTTATCCAAAGCGACTTACAAACTAAATACTGTGGGCAATCTCCAGGGACACAACGTCATGCTGACTGCAGTGGGGTTTGAACCTGTGACCCCCTGATCCGAACACCAAGGCTCTATCCACTGCGCCACACGCCTCCATTATTATCCTTTGAATCATTCATTCGACCCATTACTCTTTCTGTAGATTCATTCATCCATCGTTCATTTATCCGTTTCCTAATTCATGAGTTCATTTATTTATCGATGTATTTCCTACGTGATTTGTTTATAATAATCCTTCTCCACTTTAATTTTAGGTAAATCCAAACAGCATAGCAGCAAAGAACGGACGCATCAGAGAGGGGGATCGAATCCTACAGGTAGGCCCTATACTACACATTTACTTTTAATCAATTTCCCATGAAATATAACATTTTACTGAAGTTTTAAGTGTATTTTAACTTGTTAACTGGGAATATGTTCAAGTCTGAGAAACATCTAATGCAGCAAAAAACAAAAAAACGAATTGTAAATAAATCCTGAAATCTAATATTATTTATCGAACCTAGTTAGTTACAAAATGAACTATTACCAGAACATTAGCATTATAGTTTTTATTATATTATGATAAGTTAGAGTGTCCGGAGACGCGCAGAGAACTTGTGCTGTAGATAACCTCAGAGGTCAAACCGTTTTTATTTTAACAACAATTACTCCTTTTTAGCTTCTCCCTCACGATAAACTTTAGACATTAAGTTATTTTAAGTCATCGAAGTTAATTCAAGCCAATAACTGATGAAATAAATATCAAAAGTCGACCTTCAGGGTAAACTAGAGTTTCCTGCGGGCTGATAATACAAACTTGTCCTCTGCTGAATGATCTGGCTCGATCGGGGTTAGAAACAGTTTCAATCAAACTATGTAAATGTATAGCCGGGACCCCCGGGACACTTTCAACCAATCAGAGAGAGCCGTCAGCAGCCCAGTTACTGCTGTCCTAAAAATAGACAGAGAGAGAGAGAGAGACACTCTGTTCCCACCCCACCGCTCAGCTCTGTCTGTCACACTATAGAAAGATATGATCACATTGTTATCTGGGTTAGAAAATATCAATGCACATAGCATTCAATATTTCTATCAACTTGCCGCATTGATCCAGTCTATATTCACACACCTCACATGCTGACAAGGGGTGGGGGGTTTACTGATGTCAACTTAAAGGGGACATATTCTGCTGATGTTCAGGTGCATATCAGTATGTAGTGTCTCTACTTTAAAGAGTCCTCTCCTGCTGATGTTCAGGTGTATATCAGTATGTAGTGTCTCTACTTTAAAGAGTCCTCTCCTGCTGATGTTCAGGTGTATATCAGTATGTAGTGTCTCTACTTTAAAGAGTCCTCTCCTGCTGATGTTCAGGTGTATATCAGTATGTAGTGTCTCTACTTTAAAGAGTGCTCTCCTGCTGATGTTCAGGTGTATATCAGTATGTAGTGTCTCTACTTTAAAGAGTCCTCTCCTGCTGATGTTCAGGTGTATATCAGTATGTAGTGTCTCTACTTTAAAGAGTCCTCTCCTGCTGATGTTCAGGTGTATATCAGTATGTAGTGTCTCTACTTTAAAGAGTCCTCTCCTGCTGATGTTCAGGTGTATATCTTATCAGTATGTAGTGTCTCTACTTTAAAGAGTCCTCTCCTGCTGATGTTCAGGTGTATATCAGTATGTAGTGTCTCTACTTTAAAGAGTCCTCTCCTGCTGATGTTCAGGTGTATATCAGTATGTAGTGTCTCCATGCTTTAAGGTTCAAAAAGCTCTTTATTTCTCTCATACTGCCTGTGCTGCAGCATTTCTTTTCACCCTCTGTCTGAAACCAGAGCCCTGTCTGCTCCGATTGGTTTGCTGGCTGGCTCTGTTGTGATTGGTCAACGGCTAAGAGATGTCCCGCCCCTTAGCCTTTCAGTACATCGTGTTGGAGCGCTAGCCAATAGAAGCACGAGTGTTACATAGTGATGTCACTATGTTACTGAAGTTATATGACTGCCTCTTGGTCTTTTTGTAAAGAACTACCGATACATGTTCAGTCTTTTGTCAACGTGCACACAGATATCACACTTCAAAAGTTACTAAAAATAATTTAATTTAGTCTTCCAAATATATTTTTGATATAAAATGCTTTACTATCAAATACCATTATTTGATAGTAAAGCATTTTATATTAGATTGCGATACTATATTATAATTAGGGTGGACAGGATTAAAAATCTCCCAAATGAAGCCTGTAGAGCTTGAGGGATGCTATTTGGAAGAAACATTATAAAAGGATGTGACAATAGAAACATTTAGGTACATTCATTACTCATTTTCTTTATACTACCTACGTCCTTTTTGTTGGTCATTTTTCATAATGCAACATAACACAGAGATACATTTTAAGTTTGTATTTGGAGGATTGTGTTTCAAAGTGCCGTACATCGCAGCAGTTGTTCTTTGTAAGAGGAACCATCAGTGGGAGTTTAATTAGGACCTTGACCTTTCTTTATTTCCTGTTAAATCAATGTTTTGTTTCTGCTCTGAAGCGACACCCCCACATGTTGACGGCTCGCTCTGAGAGTTTGAAAAACGAGCGTGAATAAATTTACCTTTGTGACATTTGTGCACTCATTATCCTCTGACCCCCCGAATGAAGACCCCCATGGAAACTGTCAGGGAAAAAGGGGAAACGTGCTGGGATGTAACAAGAATAGACCAGCTGCACCTGGCATCGCCATGGTTACCGGGCAGGGGATGAATTGTTGTTCCCATGACAGCTGCCACCACGGTGATAAAAGCCGCTTGGACAGATGTGTGGTTTCTCCGTGCGAGAACATACCTGTCCCTACACACGTTATATTCACCCGTGACGACGTGTCGTGCATACATGGTTTATTATCTGAAATACTAATTTGCTACTGTATTACACAGTATATTGCAAGATACAATCTGGTTTTCAGCATTAATATCTTAATAAATACTGATATTTATATTTTGATGTTTACATTTGTATTATTATATAAGTTCAATGTGCACATTTATACTTTTTTTTAAATAAAAAAATTAGCAACCATGGCATAATGTTCCCCTCTGAGATAAAGATATTATTGAACATTTTGAAGTTATGCAAGTAATTCATTGGGTAAAAAAGGAAAAAAGCAGTCGTTTAGGTGTCGTTTGTTTTGTAAAATAGAAAAAAGTGACAACTCCACAGATTTCTGCCAGTGAAGGATTTTCATTTCTTATTCTCCATATTCACCGTATTATTCGACTGCATAATTCCTGTCATCAGCTTTATCAACCTGTATTTACCAATGCAATTTAGTTGTACTACTGCTTCAGGCGAGAAAGTAACAATTTAGATTTCTAGTATGTGATTACTTTACCCAAATAGCCCAATAAGAATTAGCTATTAGCGGCGCTGAGGAGCTGCTGGTTGTGTAAAAGCCTCACATTGTATATGATCTGACTTTTACTGTGAATGAAAATAACCAATCTTTTCCCCGTCTAGATTAACGGAGTGGATATTCAGAACAGAGAGGAGGCCGTGGCCATTTTGACTCGAGAGGACAGCATCAACTTCTCCCTGCTGCTGGCCAGGCCGGACATAGAGGTGACGTTAGACAAAAAAACATTAAACCATCATCTCAAAAATCAATGCTCAGGTTTTACACACGCAGGTAAACGCACAGAGAATGAAGTTACAGGTAGAGGCTGCAAAGAGCGGACATTGTTTTAGTGGATATGAGCATGCAGGAGGGTTAAAGACACTAATAAGCTCTCCATAAAAATACATTTCAAGTGCATTTTTGACATTAATAATAATTTTCTAAACTACTGCTGTGATACTTGACAGCTATTGGCAACCGGGTGTTACGTAACTCTGGAAAAAATGGAAAACAGGGGTAATCACGACGATATACAGATCTTGATAATTTCAGAATGTGCATCTCTCCTTTCACTATCCATGTTGGGAATTGATAAATGTAATGTTATTTTTGGAAAGCTGTTTTTTTGTATAGATACATGCATTACTATAATTATCATGTTCCACACATTTGTGTTTAAAACATTCGAAGAAAGATATTCAACTAATGAAAATATAAGAAAAAGTAGCACACTTAAATTTGACTAATTGAAACAAACCATCATTTGATAAAGAAATTATAAAATAAAGAAAGGTTGGACTGTGTTAATAGCGTTTTATGGTACTGTTAAATAATAACATGGTCGCTGAAACAAAGCGCTTCACGAGTGGATCCTTTTCTGAGAGAATGGATGTCTTCATCTTCAAGTCCAGGAATAGTCGTCACATCTATAACGTCAGTGTTTCATCACTCACCTGCAGCCTGCTTTACTAACCTACTTTCCCTCGTGCTGCTGCTCATAAGATCTCATAAAGCCACCGTTTCTTTCACAGTGCGCTCAGTCCTGAACAATATGCGTTTACGCCCTGTTGCTATCGGTAACATCAGGGTTAGCAGGAAATGTGTTTCTCTGCTTCACATATTGATCGATTGTGGAAATAAGGAGACCTTTCCACCAGAACAACAATTACCACAAACGTAACATTTCCAAGTGATCTCTTTACCCAATGCTGAAAACAAACATCTACTAAAACACTCACACTCTGAAAATGGACTTTAGTGACCTCATGATATTTCTCTAAATGCCACCATTACAGCAGAGCTTTACTACAATTACCTTGTATTTATTATCTGCCCACCGAGTGTAATGTTGATTTTGAAGCAAAAACTGGGCACAGAGCTTCAGTTTAGAGTGTATTTAAGTAATGTTATATTTGTTGGGGTTGTCCCTTTACTGCAGTGTGTTGTATAGGTTTTTGTTGGTCTGCAAAGGCTAAAATCCAAATTTCCCTCGAGAGGGGGTTTCTGTGTGTGTGTGTGCTCTGTGTGTTATCATACAGTACACAGACAGCCATGATAAATGTTCATGTGTGTGACAGCAGCTCCCAGAGTGTGTGTCCAAATGTGCTGACAGAAGAGGAACTGCGCAACGGTATATTCATACGTGTCAGTTAAACACACCCACGCATAGCATGCAACTGACGTGTGTGTGTGTGTGTGTGTGTGTGTGTGTGTGTGTGTGTGTGTGTGTGTGTGGTGTGTGTACGTGTGTGTGTGAGTGTGTGTGTGTGTGTGTGTGTGTGTGTACAGTCATACATCAGTCGGATGAATGAGCCGTCAGTCAGTCAGTCCGACACCTCCGACAGTCATATCTCTTTGTTGGGAGATGATGGATGTTTTATTGACTAAGCAAAACACTAATGATGAAGTCCTGGGGGAGGAGCCTTAATTAAAGACAGCCAGAAAGTAAAAAGCCCCAAAAATAATGTTATGTAAAGTTTTTATTTTCAATGGAATTGTGTTAATATATTGCGTTTGCAGACCAATCATTTTAAGCCTTAATATCCTTAATTTCAGCCTTTTATGAATTAAATAGTTGTGAAAATGATGGAAAAATGTACTTTTGGATTTGATTTAAACACAACTGTAACTTCCTCCGTGTCCTTCCAGAATGATAACCCTGTTGGTCCAGAGGAGGAAATGGATCTGACTCTGGAGGTGGGGGGCTTCCACCAAAACCCCCGAACCACCTCCGTCACATCCCCCCTTCCCTCTGGATATTACCGCCTCTGCCGGGGAGGAGGAGGAGGAGGAGGAGAAGGTGTAGGTGGTGATGTTGCCGTGGAGGAGGAAGAGGATGAAGAGGAAGGAGAGAGGGGGGAGAACATAGACCCTCCTCCTCCCCTCCCCCCCCTGCTGAGCCTGGCCCCCTTGCTAACCCACAGCCAGGAGCTGGACAGCGGGGTGGGCCGCACCGACGACAGCACGCGCTACGAGTCTGAACACGATCTGCTGGGAGATCAGACCAGCGCCCCCAACACCAACACCACCAACACGCCCGGCAGCACCCGCAAGTTCAGACCCGGACTCAGCCCCCGGTAGGACAACTGAAGGATGATTAAAATACAAGAGAGTTTTCCAAATGTTCTGAAAACAACCATCATAATATTATTGCTTCGACTAACCACGCTATGTGATTTTCAGTATTAGTTTGTCAGTGTACCCTGTGGCCTTCTACTTTAACTTAAGTAAAACAAAAAATACCCCCCCCTTTTCTATCCCCAGGCCGAGTCCTCGACCCAGCCCCCGGTAGGAAAGCAACAAAATATATTTACATTTAATTATTGTATTTTATACCCGTTTTCTTTTCTTTTTTTAAATTCGTATTCTGTTGGCTGTGTAATGCACTTTGAATTCCCTAATCATGTGATGGTCCCTGTGGCCTTCTACTTTTACTTACAGTTCTCTTATCCCGCAAAATGCACTTTTTTATGTCTTAATACAAATCTCTAAAAACGGGGGTAAATCGGAGCTGATCCAGAGTTGCGTCCAATATGACGTAATATCGTAAATGTGGACCCATCAGAAACAATGCCCGTCGTGTTTTGGACGTAATATTGTCTTTACATTAGCATCGCTAACACTCAGAGCTAACCTATACTGGGAGAGCATGTGTAAAAAAGCAGTACAGAAAAAAAGGAACCCACCTTGTACCTTTCCTATCCCCAGGCCAAGTCCCCGACCCAGCCCCGGCCTCGGGCCCAGCCCCGGGAGAGGAGACTCCACGCCCCCCTTCCTCCACCTGAGAGACCTGCAACTCAGCTCGGACTCCCTGCCCGGCCTGGACTGGACGTCTGGAGGAGGAACGGGAGGAGCAGCGTACAGCCCCCACCACCACCACCACAAGGTAAAAGGAGGTCCTGCTAAAGCATAGTAGATTTTACATGTTGTCCTTTTATCCCATGATAAAACCAACACTGAATGTATTCCCTTAAGGTCCCTTATTATACTGTTTTTCATCAATATATTATAGGCCTCAGATATATACAAAACATGTCTCTGAAGTGTTTCACTCGAAATACCAAGCAGATCAGATCAGATCATTGCAGCATTACCCATAATCCCCTCTGTTTCAGCCCTGCTTCAAAAGTGCTGATTCTCTGTTACTTTAGATGAAAATACGGAGCCACTCGAAAATTGTTATGACATCATAAAGTGGACAAAAACTAATCAGCTCATTTTCAGAAAGGTTTTTATATAAATGGATCAGGACAAAAAGTGAGAGAATCTTTGGGTAGGAAAGAATTGGAAGCCGACAAAGTTTAACATAGGAGGTCTCTTCCATTTTAAGCGGTCAAAGACAACTTTCAAAATGTACATACGTCTATAAAGTTGGTCTCGATCTCAGGGTTTCATTTCATCTAGTTTATTTTCTTAGATACTGTAGTGTAGAGTTTCAACTTTTATAAAGTTTGGAAGTTACACTAAGTGATACACTTATCCTATGAGATTCAGCCAAGTAACCTTCAGTGCCCTTCATCCCATCGCCCTGGTTTGTTATCAGAACAGTCTTACAAGAAAAAAATCAAATCTAGATTTAAATTATTATAAATACGGAAAGTTATGAAGGACTTTCGATGACAGATTTTTGTGTCTGACCTCCTTTGACCTTTGCCCTTTAGCACTACCACCTCCACCACCTCCAGCCTCCTCTGACGATGATGATGCCGGGCCTGACGGAGGAAGAGTGCCAGCGCTACCAGGAGCTGCTGGAGATCAAGTGCCAGTACGAGAAACAGAACGAAAGACAGCAAAGAGAAGCTGTGAAAAACGAACGCGAGGACAACAGAGAAGCGCTGAACGACCAGGAAGAGAGCAAAGACGCAGAGGAGGAAGCTTCTTCTTCTTCTTCTTCGGTGGTGGCGATGGTGGACGTCAACTGCAACCCGACTTTAAGCGAGCATGAGATGGCGCTGATCGAGGAAGAGTTGCGCCACCTGGAGTTCAAGTGCCGAAACATCCTGCGAGCGCAGAAGATGCAGCAGCTCAGAGAGAGGTGTCTGAAGGCCTGGATGATGGAGGAGGAGACGGTGGGGCGACCCGGACCCCCGGACGCAGGTAACCGTGACGCGGGAATATTTGAAACAAACCAAAGTTGGGGGATTGCTGTTGTTGGAGCTTGATACTGATCTATGTTATTTAGCAATTAAAATGTACCCAGTTACACTTTTCCTTTTAGACGTTTAACGTCATAATTTAAAATAATATAACAATCCTTTACTTGTAGGTATGGATGAAGACAATGAGGAAGATAAGGACCCTCATCATCACGAGTTGTCGGCCATCAACGAGCTTCCTGAGCGAGAGCGGTCGGACGACAAAGACAGCACGAGCGCCTACAACACCGGGGGGGAGAGCTGCCGCAGCACGCCATTGGTCAGCACCGAGCAGATCCCGCCTCTCCAGGAAGAGGAAGATGATAGAGGAAGACGACTGATGTCTCTGCCTCCTCTCCTCCCCCTCAGCCGCCTCCCTCCTCTGAACTCCCCCCTCACCCCGCGGCGCCACAGGAGGGAGAGAGACAGAGAGCGACGTCACTCCAACCTCAGCGGCTCCTTCTCCCCCAGCACATACAGGAAGATCGAAACAGCCAATGGCAACGTGGCAAACGGCTCAAGCTCCACCCCCTCCACGCCCTCCAAGTTCAGGTACACTTTCAGCTTTGTACAAATATCGTTAAAATTTCTAAACTACTCCGACAGTTTATGTTTTTTTTTATATGATAAACTAAACATTATTGTATGTTATTTTTGAATAACATTGGATATTTTTCTGGGTTTGTTGCCGTAATCAGGTCTCTGACCAGAGAGGCGGGGCCTTCTTCACGAAGAGGCGTGGCTGACGGAGGGCAGGGCTCCAGAGCAGGTACACAATTCATCCTCCTGCGCTGTGTCTAAATTAAAGTACTTCTGTACGTACATTAGCTGTTTGGAGTGCATATTACTACGACTTCTCTGGATGGGTACTCATAATGAATACCGTTGACGCCTAGCGCTGCGTTCGAAGTTCAAAATGTTTAAACTTTGACTTTGTTTACAGCTGACCTTTCAACACGCAATCAATGAGTGTGTAGCGGCACAAGCTAGCAGAGAAGGTCACCATATCAATTAAACTAATTTGACTTTTAGTTTGTCAATGTTGAGCCACATTTTCTGTAAACAAGAATACTTTTTTTATTGTTGATACATTTTGACGGCTGATTATATTGTTATCATGCAGGTGGCACTACAGGAGGAGGAAGTGCAGAGTCCAGTCCGTATTTCACCAGGAGACACCAGAGCCAGCACAAACCTCTGGAGCGCTACCAGAGCTGCATGACGCTCCCCTCCGAGGGCCTGGTGGAGCCCCTGGACCGGGGGAGGGACAGAGTGAGGGTGGAGGAGAGGGGGATGGGGACGGGCAGCAGCGGCCCCGGTAGCCCCAGGAGTGTGAACAGCGCCCCCTGTGGTCTGGAGGACCGATACACGCGCGCCTCACGGTTAGGACTCGCTCTACCGCTCGGGATGACGCACTCATCGCCGACTGCCTCACCACAGCGCATGGAGTGGAAGGTAAAGGGTGTGATGATGATATTAGCGTTTCATCTTGAGTCGCCTTCCTCCTTTAAAGGATTACTCACTTAACCAGAGTTACATCCCAGGTCAAATGTACGTTAGAAGGTCTTTAGCATTAAAGGTCCCATGTCTCTTATAAATCAACATGTGTCCCCTCTGTGTAAAGAGATTCTGAAAGTTTCAGGAAAAAGACTTGCTCACTTTTTGTCCTGATGCATTTATATAAAAACCTGTCTGAAAATCAGCTGATCAGAGATCAGTACTTTTACCCGTACTTTTCCCGTTCAGTTCGGATAATATATAAATATTCTCTAACACCGTTCAGTTCGGATAGTGCCTGGAATTTTGCTTTCACACCAAAAAGAGAACTTCGTTCAGAGAACTTTTACCCCCATATGTAATGCCTGCTAGAGAGGTGGTACTTTCCTGGGGAGAAAAAAGTACCAATTTGTGATTGGCTGGGCGAATTGCAAACCACGCCCCGTAAAACTCGGGAAAGTTCTTTTTGAAGCCGCCATTGTATTTTCTGGCATTAGTATTATTAGCATTAGCATTAGCCCAGCGCAGAAACGCAGAGAGACTAACTTATGGCAACACAAATAAAACATGGGAGCGGTGGAGATGAGAGGTGTCGGCGTTCTGGCGATTTACTCGGAAGGCTTCAGTAGAAGCTGCTGGGAGTCCCAGCAGCTTCTACTGAAGCCAGTCCCCAACTCCGGGGACTTCGGCCGGGGACTTTGGGTGGCAGTATACGCCGTGAAGTGGTTTGCGGCCTGCCAGTAAACCCAAAGCAGAAGAAGAAGAAGTGACGTCAGCGGCTTCATTTGCCTAATCCACCCCCAGGGACTTTTTCCGGTGTGAACGCGATCTGTACTTAGTTCCATGGGGGCACTAAGTGCTGGGCACTAAGTGCGGGCACTAGGCGGGCACTAAGTGCGGCAAAGTACTTGGTGTGAAAGTGGCTAATGATCTGTTTGATATTTCGAGCCAAAACACTTCAGAGACATGTTTTGTATCTAAGGACAGAGGGTCTGAGGACAGAGGGTCTGAGGACAGAGGGTCTAAGGACAGAGGGTCTGAGGACAGAGGGTGTCGTTTTTCTCATACTGATATTCTGACCAATCTGTGCTGTGTATTTGCTGTAAAGTGTCTCTACTGTAGGCTATTTTTATTATATGTACAGCACTTTGGCTCGACCAAAAATCGTTTATAAATGTGCTCTATAAATAAAACTGTATTTGATTTGTATCTGAGACCTATAATATATTGATGAAAAACAGTATACGAGGTGATCTTTAAAGCAGCTATAAATCTTCCGGCACAACAACATAGGGCTCAGCCTCTGAATGCTTGCTTGAAGCATGACTTCTGACCACGCCCGATCTGTCCTGGCTCCAGGTAAAGGTCCGGAGCGACGGCACTCGATACGTAGCCAAGCGCCCGGTCAGAGATCGCCTGCTGAAGGCCAGAGCCATGAAGATCAGAGAGGAGCGCAGCGGCATGACCACCGACGACGACGCGGCCAGTGAGATGAAGCAGGTACAGTCTGCAGGAAACACGGGGAGAAAAGAAAAGCCCGAACCGCTCGTTACACCTGTGATAAACCTGTTTGAAACTGTGCTCCAACAGGGCCGATACTGGAGTAAAGAGGAGAGGAAGCAGCAGATGCTGAGAGCCAGAGAGTACCGGCGGAGACGAGAGTTCATGATGCAGAGCCGCCTGGAGTACCTCAAAGGAGACAGGTAGAGTGCACAGGCCAGATACTGAGTAAACTAAATAAAATAGGGACTTAAGGAAACACATAAATAGTGCTTATCCTTACATTGAAGAATATAGCGTTACACCAAATGAGTACATGAAATAAACTCCATTGGACTCCTTTGTTTACTTCTGGAACATGGTGACATCACTATGTAACACTCGCTTCTATTGGCTAGCGCTCCAACACATTGTACGTGATAGGCAAAGGGGCGGGACATCTATAAGCGGTTGTCCAATCACAACGCTAACCTGGCCAGCTGACCAATCAGAGCAGACTGGGCTCTGGTGTCAGACAGAGGGTGAAAAGGGACCCTTAAATCATTTTCTTTGTGGTGTGTCAGTCAGTTAACATTCACCACACAAGATTACCAACAACATCCTCTTACCTTCTTCTGCTGATGATGATGAGATGGGATGCAGGGTGACATGTAGGAACTTCCTTCTTATTCCAAACCATGAATCAGAAACACTGACACTAATAGTGAATCATTGTTTGTCAAACAGGTGCAGCCGATAGACAATCAGGGAACCAGCTGATGTCCAACACCTGTGTGTGCCGCTCTTAAAGGGCCAGCGCTCAGAATAAGGGCTATCAGACCTTTACTATGTGACGAGTTTCACACATTTCTGTCTTTCTATCTTCGGCTGCATGACGTTTGGAGCTTGCATAAAGTAGTTCACTGGGGGAAGATGAAAGGCTGTCATATGTTACAAGCTGTCAAGAAAGCAAACCAAGATTAAAGCTGAATCCTACTACAAAAAGTTCACTGGTTCACTCAGAGCTTCTCAGGCAGTAACACGACTTGTAAACGGAGTCCTTGCTCACAGCTGGAATATGTAGCAAAGATTGCATAACTTTGACAAAAGGGAAATGCATTATGTAAACAAATGCAAGCAAAAACAAAGGAGGTTGTTTGTGGGTTTGTATTATTTGGTATGTGCTGTTAAGTCTGTCAGTCATTTAGCGACTTGGCTAAAACACAGAGCTCCTGAAACCCTGAATTAAATATTTTTGATATTTTGGACAGCAGCAGGTTATAAGGCATTCAACGTGAATTAAGAACCAATAACAATATATGTATATATGGATTATTTATAGAACACACAATAAATAAATACAAAAACAAAAGTCACAGAACAAAATACTGCTTCTGGATATTATAAACATGATACAAATGTGCAAAGTATCCATTTAAATGTGAAGATAAGGAATATCAGGGTTGCTAAATGATAAGAGCCATCTTGAGTGCAAAAGATGAAAGCAATATAGTCTTTCAGGACTCCAGGGTAATACGCATACTAAAGCAATCGAAATCTTTTGTTGTGTTTTTTTGTATCCAGGGACGCCTCATCGACAGAACTTCATTCCTCGCCGCTGCACGCCCGTCACGACTCCCCCGGCAACAACATCCTGTTACTGAGCCAGAAGAAGATCACCAAGAAGAGGAACCGGCGAATCCTCGACAACTGGATCACCATCCAGGAGCTGCTGGCGCACGGCTCCAGGTCTCCGGACGGGAAGAAGATATACAACCCTCTTCTCTCCGTGACCACGGTGTGACCGGAGGACAGAGGGAGGACTTACGAATACTGACGATACAAACTGGGAAATATGATATCGAAGCTTGAACTTTATGAGCGGGAAGAAGACTTGACAGGGTTGGATTTAAAGAGGGGATTTAAAACGTTGAACATTTTGGTGTACGGGAAAGATCTGCTAGAAACTGTTCCATGAACTGTCTTTGATACCGACTACAAGTGGAATTACTAACGGGAGAATAAAAGGGAATATACAAGTTAACAAGAGGGTGGAGTATAAGGACAAGTGCAGCAGGAGATGCCTAAAATGTCACCCAAAAGAAATATGACACAAGTACTGAAAGGAGAAGCCTTAGAGTCTGGATCTGGAAGGTACATCGACTACAATTGCATACACACTCAAATGAAAAGACTGAAATGGACATTAAGAGACAGTATTTGGTGCAAACTGAGATAAATATGCGTCTGTGGGACATTGTGCGAACTTTGGACTTTTTGAATCTTGGTCATAAACATATCCAGAATGGGGAAGTTGGGAAGATTGGAGGAAAACTGTTTAAAACCATGGAGGTTGTTTCTGATTCATCAGAAGCTCAGCCGAACATCAGTTGCTGGTTATAGTTCACCGTTATCTTACATTATAATGTGAGGCAACAATAGGATTTACTTTCTGCCCGAGGAAACTTAAAGCAAGGTAAGGAAATGCCCACGTAATTCTGCATCATGATAAAAGGTTTCCCAACGTCTGGAGTGCGGACACTGAGACGCTGAACAGTGTGGAGACGGGACGGCAAACTTTAAGAGAATAACTTTTTGAACTTTTCATATTTAGTTTCGATATGAAAGACACATATCTGAAGAGTCAGAGAAAGTCAGGTGAGGTTTCTGTTTCAGATCTTCACATCTCAGAATCTACGCATCTCTAAATGTACAGAAATATACGGTGCAGAAACATATTGACACAATAGTCTTAAAATAATAATAAAATACTGAGGGAGATTCTACGTTTGATCAACATTCAGTCGTCAACCATTATGTGCATTAAAGGATCCCGGTCTCCGGAAAAATTAGGTTTCCATGCAACTGCACACAAGACTCGAGAATGACTTCTTCTACATTTACATTTTATAAATAAAACAAACAGTTGACATTTTAAGCCAAAACATGATTTTCTTTTTACCAAACCTGAGAAGTCGTTTTGTTGTCTGAAGTTTTGTACTGATTTCTTTTTTTTCTTTTTCGAGAGTGCAGTTTCGTTGTATAGGAACACATACCGTTTAGAAGACAGGGGGGACTTCTCTTTGCCTTCATTCAACTGGTGCATCATTTTGTAAAATCACTTTCCCAGAATGCCTTTTAAAAACTCCTGAGGGGAAACGAAGACGCCTAACATTTGTTCTGTTGTTGTTTTTTACCTTAATACACATTATATTGTTCATATATCGACGACTATATTTAGTTGCTCGTGGGTTTTCCCCTGCAGCAGAACGGTTCTCAGTGTGGTCGGGCTTCATCGTGTTGGACCTGTGTATATAATAAGACATTAATATTGAATAATGAAATGCATGAATTAAGTATTAAACATTGTGGGTTATTGGACATAATTCTTGAATCTAGAGTGGTGTAGTGTGAAAAGCCATGTGCAGAAAGTTTTAGTCGTGAAAGTGCAAAAAAAGGAGAGTTGATTAAATTAAAATGAAGTGAAATAAAAAATGTTTTCCCTGGTCTTTCTTCCTTTGTTTACTTCCGTAACAAAGTGACATCACTGTGATAAGCACTTCTATTGGCTAGCAATCCAACACATTGTACGTGATAGGCTAAGGGGCGGGACCAATGACAATCAGATCAGACCGGGCTCTGGTTTCAGACAGAGGGTGGAAAGAGGTTCTGCAGCACAGGCAGTGTGAGAAAAAAGCTTTTTGAACATTACAGAGTGAAGACATGTCACAGTAGAGACACCACATACTGATATGAACCTGACAATGAGGCATGAATACATTCTTAAAATATAGAGGAGGGAGATGGGGGTTACAGTTTTTCTCAATTGCTAAACCCACGATTTAGAATCAAAATTAATTTCTTCAAAACAAGAACATAGCCATCTAAACAGAAACACACTCGCCATAACTCTGAATATATTTTGCAAAATGCACTTACGTGACCAAAACTGAAAATACTGGTCACAAAAAAGAATAAGTCGATCGAAACAGAACAAATTGTCCTCTAATGAGACAAATGTGTTTTCATAACTGAAACTCCGGTCACCATAATAACACATTTCTACCATAACAATATACATTTCTTGCAAAGTGCTCTAAGACACTCAAAACTAAAAATACCCCTTCCGAAACCAGATACCTTCTCCCAAAACAAACATTTGTCAGCTCATTAGAAGACTATTTGAACAGCCATTACTACGTGGCACACGAAATACTGACTACAATCATCAACACACAAACCTCAAGCTATCGATATGGGAAACTGAACGGAAAACTGACAAGTTGGGAGAAACAAACTTACATATAGGAAAAACAGTATGTTACTGTAACTATGTCATTGTTTTTATTGTCTCATTTTCAGAAGAGCACCGTAACAGAGACAAAAGATGAATAGCAATACACTGGGAAAAAAATAACACGGGTAAATGATGTAAATCAGCAGTAAAGCAGAGAATGAGATCTATATAGCTTTACTGATCTGCTCTTTGGCCTCTGTCTGGCCACGTAGCCTCATCTACGTCACAGCGTATGTCTTCCCTTGCGAGGCGGCAGCGTAGGAAATATCTCCTTGCGTGTCGACACCACCCTTGACAGGATTCCGCAGAGATGTCCCGACAGCCAGCATTCATTGCGTCCAAAAGGGGCATTCTGTCATGATGGTCACAAACCTTCCATCTCCAGGCAGAGAAGAACTCCTCAATGGAGTTTAGAAATGGGGAGTATGGAGGGAGGAGCTCCATGGCCATGTGTGGATGAGCCTCAAACCACGCCCTCATGTCACGAGAGTGGTGGAATGCTACATATGACCACGTGAACCAACCTCACTTGATCCCTCTCTTCTGGTGGCACAAGTCGGCCATACAGGACATCTAGGAAGGCAAGGACACGTTGCGTGTTATATGCTCCCATTACAGGGATGTGAGCAAGGACGCCTTGTGTCGAGATAGCCACACACAATGTTATGTTTCCTCCCCTTTGGCCTGGAACAAAGACTGTTGCTCTTTGCCCAATAAGGTTCCTCCCACGTCTGCTCACTTTGGAGAGGTTGAAGCCTGCTTCATCCACATGTGGTAATGCATTGCCTTCCAGCTCCATCATTCGCTAAAGAAAATGTAACAAACAGAGGACCGTTTTACATTACTGTAAGCAGTCCGACATACTAAAAATATAGGCAAGCCATCACTGTGATTGAGGTCCTTACCTGTACATACCGGTGCCTTAACTCCGTCACACGGTCAGAGTTGCGTTCAAAAGGAACCTTATAGATCTGTTTCATCCTGAGGTGGTGCCTCTTTAACACCCGGTCAATGGTTGCAACACTTATAGATGCAATGTTACTGAAGACATCCTGGTCTGCAATTATTCTGGCCTGAATCTCCCTTAAGCGGATTTCATTGTTGGCCACAACCATATCAACAATGGCAGACTCTTGTTCTGGAGTAAAGGCCTTTCCTCTGCCACCAGAGCGGGGTGCTCTTTCAGTTCTATCAATACATATTTGAGAATGTTATGTACTGTCATATAAAAACAGTGATTGAAACCTACATACAAATAGAAATGCATGAAGTGCTGTAAAAAAGGGTTACAGTAGCTTACCTATTTTCGTGCCTGAAGATCCTAATACTGGATGCCACTGTTGATCTCCGTATATTGGGCTGAACCCTTTGGCCAGCCTCACTGAGGGACATGCCGTGGTTTATGACGGGGTCCACAATAGTTGCACGGGTGTTGTCCGAAACTACTGTTCACATTGGTCCCCTTTCAACTCTTCCACCACGCATACGTACATCCCTCCCTCTTCCTCGCTGAACATCAGGGTTCCCTCTTCCTCTCAGAGCTCCTCTACCTACTCGATCAGCCATTTTGTTCACACAAACATCTTACTGAAGTGAGGGAGGTCTTTTATAGGATTCTCACTAATTACAATTACTATAGGAAAGTCATTGATATCAGCTAACAGCAACATCATCACTGTAAGGTATACAGTATAGTCCATGCAGTTACCTTTTTCAATGGGGTGATTGACTGATAACAAGTGTTAATATTTTGCACATCAAGTGTCAATTAGTGTAGCTATGGTCTACGTTTATGAGGAGTAAGTGTTATCCACTGTGAGAAGATGAGAAAATTATTTAGTTTTGTAGACATGAGTTACACAAAAGATGTTTTATGTTTGTGCAGAGAATTGTAACTTCAGTTAGAGAATTGTGTGATCTGTTTTGCAAAACACTGCTTAGCATCTGCATGTTGTGTGATATCAATGATACATGGTATACTGTTGTAGAGAAATGGTTTTCTGCTTCGATGGCTGTGCTGTTGGTTTGATGAAAGGAATTTTGATTCTAAATAGTGGGTTTAGCGATTGAGAAAAACTGTAATGTAAAATAATAAAGATGTCAGTCAATAAAATAAAGTCAAAAAGACAGAGAAACAACATGTTGGCGGTTTACAGAGATGAGAGCTGCGTGTCTCCATTCATCCATCACACAGACTTATTAACTGTGCAGACAGGCCAGCAGAAGCTTCTTCCATGATATACTGTGTGTGTGTGTGTGTGTGTGTGTGTGTGTGTGTGTGTGTGTGTGTGTGTGTGTGTTCATCTCAAATAATGAGTTTTTTTCCCCCTCATGCCTTCAACAGAAATACTTATTTCACACAGACACACACACACACACACACACACCATGTATACATCACTTCAGGGGACATTACATTGACTTACATGCATTTCCAGGAGACTTATCCTAACCTTAACCCTAACCAGCACATGCCTAACTCTTACCCTAACCCTAACCAAGTCGTCACCCTAAAATTAATGATTCCCCTTATGGGGACCTCCAATTTGTCCCCATAAGGGAGGCGAGTCCCCACACGTGACTGTGTAAACAGATTTAGGTCCCCACAAGGATGGTAATGCTAGGCCACACACACACACACACACACACACACACACACACACACACACACACGTTACTGTAAACATTCATACTGACATAGAACAACCAAACAACATTTATTAATATGTGGCATTAAAAATCAGATGGTTTTATTAACACATCCTTTTATTTAATCGAAAACACAAATATAGTTACTACAATGCAGTGGTTGAATGTTAAGTACATTTACTCAAGTACAATACTCTAGTACAATTTTGAAGTACTTCACTTTACTACATTTTTGAGGCAATGTTTTGCTTTTGAATCACCTACATTCATTTTACAAACTAACTAATTTGCAGTTATGGATTTATAATACAGAATATAAATCTACTTATGAATGTGTTATTTTACTTTAAACTCAGCTGTATAATAATAATCCCCACCTTTACCAAGTGCAACACTCATATTAATGCATTTATAATTATACTACAACAATGTAATATTCTTAGAGCTGATATGGGCCATACTGGAAAATGTGTAGTTATACTGTCCGCACTTTACGTGTATTTTGTGGCAATACTTTTGTACTTTTACTTGAGTACAATTTGGAATGCAGTATTTAAAAATTCAACACCTCTGCTTACAATGTGCCGTACTGTCGCCAAGTTGTCTGTGACTCGTAAAGCTTCTTAGCTATAATAAGAGATGCAGTCAACAGGCCAACTTGTCAATGTGGATAGGCACGAAGCTAAGAAAAAATAGCATTCTGAGTTATTTGTAAAAAATATGTTGCTTCAGTTCTGCTGGAGACCACACACTGATCAGGACAAATACAACTTCCTCTCTCACTGGAAAGTTCTTAATGTATCTTTAATGTTCATCAGGTGAACTCCAAGACTGCATTCAAATGTCAAATGAAGACATTATTGTTGTCCTGCTTGAATATTAAACAAGCAATACCTTGGTTGTCTTTTCATCTTACACAATAAACACAACGACAGGATGTATCAACACATCCTCACTCCCAGGTCGGCCTATGTTGACGTTATGTCAAGTCCCCTGCCGGCTTTTTCCAACGCAAGGGGGGGGGGCCTTAGCGTCCATTTTCAACGCCAGGGGGGGGGGCCTTAGCGTCCATTTTCAACGCAAGGGGGGGGGGCCTTAGCGTCCATTTTCAACGCAAGGGGGGGGCCCTTAGCGTCCATGTTCAGCTTTCCGGGATGTCCATGTGCTTCTATGGACGCTCATGTAAGCACGGCATTCGTTTGTGTCAACTGCCCTTAAAGGCAATGAAGACACTACACTACCCAGAATCCCCAGCTATCGTTTGGCCTACACCATGTGCTCTGTTTGACGTCACGTGATTTCTCCCTGCAGAAAAAGAAAACATGGCCGAACTTCGTTTTATTCTGGGTGTAAAATGCCTATTTTAAAGTTAGTTTGGCCATTAAAATGCGTTTTGATGTCATTTGATGCGAGAAATATGAGTTGTTATTTCAGATTATGTGTGCAGTGGATGTACATGATCTTTAGTTTGCTAGTTATTACGAAGATTACTTCAGGAAATTGCGTCCAACGTTTTCATTGTTACCAAGGTGGTTGCTAGGGACGCTGCTATCGATATTATTTCTGTTATGTTCTGTAACTGTTTAATGGTGATATCTTTATTGATACCCCCTTCCCCGTCAATGTATAGTGTTGGTCCACAGCCTAAACATATTAGTTTAACACAATCCGCATCTAAAGATACGTTATTTTCCCCTGTGCAATTCCAGTCTCACATCTCACAGCACATCGTCATTAACAAATCCCGGAAACAGACCGAAAATATTTTTAAAAAATAAAATAATACCTTATTCCGAGTGCTCTTGCTTTTCTCTTTGAAAGTCATCACATAACGGCATTGTAATACACGGTTCGGCTGCATTAAATATTACATATCTGCCGCAGTTCTGTATTTATAGAGCCCTGATGAGAAGACAAACATGATGAACTGAAAACGTGACGTGGATCATAAATATATCAGCCATTAAACAACATCTTACATTTCTTTTCACACAATGCGTCTCCTTGCAGTATCAACACTAATTCGGCTCACTTTTATATTTGATCCAATTGGTAGATAGGCTGCATTTACACCATAAAGGTGCATAGCTGATATAAAGGGACACCTGGTGGTTAAAGCATGTTATTGAATTTCATTATTTTTATTATTAGATATTAAAAGAATCCCTATAAAGTATATTCATTACTCGTTATTCTCTACTAATAGTTAATTAAAGACTGTATATAATGACTATTTTGCACATCCCGTTCAAGATTTCAAGATGTTCTAAGGTTTATTGACATATCATATAGGCCTACACAACTGTGGTGTAGTTCTGCACTGAATGAAAAACTTGGGTCGCAGGTTCCTCAACAGTGCATTACAAGACATCTATCAATATGTGTGCATACCTCCAGCAATGTTAACTATGTTGTATGTATACTATGATGTAACGCAAATGTTCCAACTTGGGATCAATAAAGTATATCTTATCTTAAGCTGATCGATGCCTACTGCCATATTTGCAAAATGTGCCTCTGAACCTTGACAAGTGCATGTTTCAGGCTTATCAATTAATGTAATGTAATGTTATCAATTAACAACAGGAGGGGTCACAAACATAAGTCCAGCTGTTAAATAAAGCTCTTCTGACCTTAGCTGGCGTGTGGGTATATATATTAATGCTGCCCATTATGGGCACAAGCAATTTACACCCATTTATTAATTATATGTTTTAAATATAAGTGTTTCCTGTCCCCTAAACCTCCAGGGATGTACACAGTTTAATACTGGCAACTTCTTATTATGGGAAATACGAACACGTCTTTTAAAACTACAACTCCCAGTAGAGACGTGCCATAGAGAACATGTTGCGAAACAGAATAGCCAGCATGTGTAGTTCTGGGGACAGGGTGACGCGGTGGACCCGTTCAAATCCAGTTTTGAACAGTCTGCCGTGGTTCCATCCCATTTCAAGTGCTGTTCGAGGCTCGGTAACCCTCGGAGCACACTCTCCAATCACAGAGCTTGAGGACGATCACGGGGTTTGCCAAACAGAGCACATGGTGTAGTCCAAACGATAGCTGGGGATTCTGGGTAGTGTAGTGTCTTCATTGCCTTTAAGGGCAGTTGACACAAACGAATGCCGTGCTTACATGAGCGTCCATAGAAGCACATGGACATCCCGGAAAGCTGAATATGGACGCTAAGGCCCCCCCCCTTGCGTTGAAAATGGACGCTAAGGCCCCCCCCCTGGCGTTGAAAATGGACGCTAAGGCCCCCCCCCTGGCGTTGAAAATGGACGCTAAGGCCCCCCCCCCTTGCGTTGGAAAAAGCCGGCAGGGGACTTGACATAACGTCAACATAGGCCGACCTGGGAGTGAGGATGTGTTGGATGTATCTGCCAATCCCAAAATGGTGTCAGACCAAGGATTCATACATGGATAGTTACTACAACCCATGATTATCCAGCATTACAATGATAAGAGGAAGATAACCACATACTACTAAAGGGCAGATTTATAGTCTGAACATGTCTGTCTACCTCTGTCCATTGTATGTCTGTAGTATTATTAAAGTATCTAATATCATCAATAAAAACATTGCTTAATAAATGTTCAGTTTGGTTTTAAATTGTTGCCTTATTCTTATTTATTTTTCTGTTTATTATGATTATTTTTTATGAATTAAAAGTCATTTATTTCAAAAACACTTGTTGTTATATTCCATGGAATGCTCTTAACATCCCGAAAGCAATGAATACATTAAACGCTTTGACAATGAATACATACAAAAATGTCACCTGTGGAAGCCGTGGTGCTGTAAAAAGCACGACCAATCATCTGAGCCGGCCCGGCTAAAGTAACTGGATGGCCTACCTGCCTGTCAGCCTGCCATCGGGGCACAAACTTACCTCGTGCCCTCATTGGTCATGTGCGCGTTCGTGTGTGTTGGAGGAGGGGCTCTGTGAGGCAGATTTGTTCCGGTTGTGTATTTTCAAATTCTTGCGCACTCGAGCCAGTTTCTCCAAAATGACCTACCCCACCTTTAAGATACAGAGTGGGGATATAGAAAGGTGCTTCGTCTACAGAGAGGCCCATGTAGGCTAATCACATTAGACCCTATGAAAACCAACACTATATCAACAAAAAGGAGTGAAGCCTAGAAATATGAAGCATCGACAATTTCAATATATAAATTGACATGCAAGAGGCCAGAGAAACAGGGAATTCTCCTCCATTCACTGTAAACATTAACGTATCTTTGCTGCCACCATGTGTAGCGTCAGTGAATGGCATGACTCTTTGAAGCACACAAGCAATCTATATGTAGTGAGAGTGACACCTAGCGTTCACAGAACTAACTGCACTTCAATGTAAACAGCACATTAACAAAGACAGAGAAGACACCAGTCAGAGGTCACATTTGAACTCAATTACCGAAGTGCAATGATGACATACCTTACTTATACTCTACTTATGTATTCAAATGTAATACTAATACATTTTATATTTCCAATCGACTTGACTTACAAGAAAATATTTTACTTTTTGATCGACTACATTTATTTAACAGGTGAAGTGAGGATTTGACACTGAGGCTACATACAGTACGTGTTGAGCTACAACACATGACGATCGGATGCAGAAAGCTATTGTACGAGTATATAACCAGCAGCCTTCAAAGTATCTCAAATTGGCTCTACAGTAAAAAGATTAAATGATCATTAAACCAAATATTCTATGATAACACTTTGAAAGTGCTTTTATGCATAGTGAATATTTTATACATTTTTCTATACTTGATACTTTTGTGCTTTTACCCAAGTGACATTTTGAATTCAGTACTTTCCATTTTTAGACCGTAGTGTTTCTGCGCTGGGGAGGAGAGTCGAGCTGTGTTGTGTTTGGAGGCGGGACTTCATCCTTTAAAGAAGTATCAAGTTCCTGGTTGGCCAGTAAAGAAAGACAGTCAGTGGTAAACCACCAGAGTCTCAGCATGGAAGTCTCTCACACTTTGATCTGCTTCTTCCTCCTCTTCTGTGAGTACTTCACTTTATTTTCATCTCAATAATTGAATACTTTTCCGTTAAAGTATGTATTGAGTTGATGCAAGGCTCCAGGAGTACGAGATGTTCACATATTTCAAAGTTAGGCTTTTTAGTAGCTTTGCAACATATGACCTAAGCTTCAAATGTAATGTTCACTTCCTCAAACAAACTGTAATTAAACATCATTAAACTCAGTTATTATCTGCTCACCGAACGAGTAACATTTAGTCATTACTTTCTGTGAAATAATGAATATGATTGTTTTCATAATCATTTAATCTGCAAATAATTTTCTTGATTCATTTATTAATCTTTTGATTTGTATTCTTACTATATATACATGCCGCTAATGTTAATTGTAACTGTTTATTATATTTGTATCTTATTGTATCTTTTAAACATTTATAACTCGTGTAAGGCTTGACACTGATGCTGGAACAAAAACAAGATACCAATTTGGGATAAATAACGTTTATATCTATCTATCGAAGTGTTTTGTCCAAAGATGTCATAAATAAAAACAAAGTGGTGTTGACATAAAACACTTTTTAGGTGATGTACTTTTAGGATTTGCGTTAATGTAACTCTTAAAGTAAGAGATGGAGACTTCATGTAGTCGTTGTGTCTAAAGGACCGAACGGTCACATTAACCTGCAGTGCTGAAGGTGATCTTCAGTCAGGCTGTGGTTTAACTCTGAGGATCTGTGTTCGTGTGAAACAGGAAGTGATCAGACTGCAGCATCTTACAGGAAGTGCTGACCCACTACTAATGATGGCTCATCTTTTGTTCAGCTCTGCAGGATGGAAGCACCGGTCTCGTCAGTGACCCAGGTCTCTGTCTATTCAGGAATTGAAGGGGAAACAATCAGATTTCAATGCTCCTTTACTTCTTATAGAGGCAGGAAGTTATTCTGTAAGGAACCTTGTTATAAAGAAGACTTTCTCATTGAAACATCCGGTGCCTCAGCTCAGAGTGGCAGATACAGCATTGATGATAAACAGCGAGGGTTGTTTGTGAGCATCACTCAGCTGACCAAGTCTGACTCAGGAAAGTACTGGTGTGGTGCGGGTGCATACGAGAATACTGAAATCATTGTTGTTGATGGTGAGTAAAAAACTGAATGTTCTTTCTCGTCCAGAAATTGTTTTATCTTCTCACCCTTACTTCATTTAAATCCAACATGTCTTCTGAAAGTAACCGGTAAACTGAAATAGACACGGCTACACAAGTGTTGAATTTTATTGTATCGAACACACTTAGTGTTGTTTCAAGGGATATTTTAGTTAAGGATAATTGAATACCAGGGGCACGAGCACATTGGTCTGTTGTGTGTTTTCCATTGGATGAAGTAGAGTCTGTGAGACAGCTTTCTGTTCTGTTGAAAAGACAATGAAGGAATTAAATGAATACTTTACCAAATATACAATTTTAGATTAATTAATAACTCATCCTGTGTTACCTTGAATTTGTGAAGATAACTTTTTCTAGCATGACTCCACGGTGAACAAAGAATCCCAAAATGGAGAAAAGTATCGGTGAATTAAAACATCCGTTCACTAACTCGAACACAACTAATGCTGTGTCGTCCTAATGTCCTTTATTGTGTGCGCACTACTTCCCTAAAACATGCATTCTGCTTAAACCTCACCGTTTAAAACACTTCTGCACAAAGAGACGAGCTCCTCTTTTCTCAAAGACAGTTAATGCAGAAGTGTTTAGATAAAAAAAAAGGAATGAATGTATTTTATGTGGATAAATTCTTATGCTATAAATTGTTATGCTATAATATAATATATAGATGAACTCAGACGATTGCTAAAAAACATCAGGTAGGATTTTCTGTGAAATGGCAAGATGGGTGGGAAGAGGGGGGGCATGGGAAAGGGATTCCCTATATATAAATATATATATTTTGTTGTATTGTCTATATCATCTGTATCTGTATAAGTCCCTTTTGTGAGGGCAACAAAAAAAACCAATAAAAAGTTGGTCACTATTACATTACCATTGACTGTTAGCAGGCTCAATGTCGAGTCAAGGCAACATAATCAACGAGACGGTAGCCGAAGTAATCAAAAGAAGAATTTAATTAATAATTACCACCCTGGTTGAATAAAGGAAATATAAAGTAATGACAGACAAGAACACGTACTGCACAGACAGGATCAGCCACACACAAAGGGGGAAACAGAATCCTTATACATGAGGTAATGACGAGACAAGACACACCTGGGTTAATTACAAATGGGTACACCTGGAGGGGAAACGATAAGGACTACAAAACCATAACAGGAAACTACAGATAGACATGATCACACTAGGAGCGCCTGATCAAGGCACAAACACATAACAGTCACAAAAACAACAAGTGTTTAGATAAGTAATGTTGTAGGGAAGTTATGAGCATATGGATTCAAGGTAACGCAGGGTATGTAATAATATCAGATGATCAGTTCAAGGGGTAAAGAAATCCTTTCAAAAAATGTCAACAGATCATCTTCCTAAAGTTCACATATTTAATGATCAGTTAAGCTCAATCAGGCACTATTTATAACTACAAATATAAAGCCTGCGATTTTATTAAAGCATTCAAATCTAATATAAATCCAAAGTATAATGAAACCAAATCAAGCTGAAATAAAATAATAAAGAATTTCAAAAAGCTGTTTCATTAAATCGTCACCTCATCCCTCAGTGACTGGATCACGTCTGAAAATATACAAAGTTTAAAATATTGAAACTACGATTTGTAAACTACACATAGTAACTATTGATTGGTTTTTTTTCAACAGCAAAACTTGTTGTTGGTCCTTCTGCAGAAAAAACAATCGATGCTGGAACTGGGGGAAATATTGTAGTTGAATGCTCCTTTACTCGCCCTGGGACCGAGATGTTCTTCTGCAAGGAGGAATGTGAAAAAAACATTCTTGTTGGACCGACTTACAAAGATTTGAACAAAGGCAGATACAGCATCAGATATCTTGAAACATCAAAAGAAGGATTTGTGATTGTGAGCATCGAACAGCTGACCCAGTCTGACTCAGGATGGTACAGGTGTGGTCTGGGCAGAACTTCCTCTAAAGATCCATACCAGAGGTTTAGGCTCATCGTCACTGCTGGTGAGTTTCTGCTTGATAAAGAAAAAGTGGCCAGAAAAGCTCTGACCACTTCTACTCCTCCATCACCCGTCCCATCAGCCTCGACGGAAACATCAAACCAAAGTGAAAGCTCCACATCTTCACCAGCTTCCCCTAAAACCACAGAGCAACCTGAATCAACAACTACTACAGGTACATCCACACAGGGGCGCCGCCAGGGATTTTGGGCCCCATGAAAAGATATCACATTGGGCCCCACCACCAGACCCAGGCCACGCCAACCAAGCACAACGCTAACCACACCCGTTTGGAGGCAGGACCAAACCATTACATGTAAATAGAGGGGGGTGTTAGATGCTTTGGATAATTAACTTTTGGAAGAAAATAAGTTAAATGAATCATAAGTTGTGAATCATGTGTCACTGTGTGTATTACTATATAACAACTTATGAAACATAAAGGAGCATGAGAGTGGCCATCACGTTCTTCCATCATAATGTTCTATGCTTTTTCTACAATCACAATCTGTGCCTTTCTGTTGGCATCGAGTACAAAATACAAATCAGATTTTAAAATGCTTCACCTTGAATCCTATTCCCAGCTTCTAAAAGATGTACTCTATTTCTACAGTAGGTATATGGCAAATACTGTTGACCTGTTGTCTTCCCCTAAAGATAACAACCAAATGGATCATGGGGTCTCTTGGTGTTGATGTTATAGTTTACTATAACTGTAACTTGCACCACAGGTGTGGTCCTGTATGTGTCTCTGACTCTGGTCGTCCTGGTCATCGTGTCATCACTGTCTGTGCTGGTATTCTGCAGGAAGAGGACTTGTAAAGCCAAAAGTGAGGAACCAGGTAACACACACACACACACGCACGCACACACACACTCACAGATAAACAGCTGTTAGCTCTTGACTTGTTATATTAACTTTAAACACAGATGCAAGATTATATTTGTCTCTCGCACAAAAAAGTCCAGTCCATGACACCAGATAAAAAATAACGCAACTGCAAAAAAACATCTAGGAAGCCTTGTCTTACTGTGTGTGTGTGTGTGTGTGTGTGTGTGTGTGTGTGTGTGTGTGTGTGTGTGTGTGTGTGTGTGTTTGCGGGAAGCTGTGATATAGATTTAAATGTGTTTTATTGTATAATGGTGTGGTTGCATAGATACTAAGAGACTGTATGTTCTATGTTCGTGATGTTGCGACTTACAAAGCATAATTGTAGCACCTGTTTCCTAGCAACAACTGAAGGATTATCGCTCTGCCAGTTCCAGTTATAACAAAACCTTTGGTCAATTATAAAAACACACGCAAAATAATAGAGGTAGCTAAGAGGATAGCTTCCTCTGTTTTGGAGTGAAGTCAGCTCATAGGCTTTTACATTTTATGAAGTAATTACAATTTGACAGGTTGCTAAACGACTAAATATGTTCTGTTGTTTACAAACTCAAAACACGTCTATGTATCTTGTTGTTTAATGGTTGGCCCAAATATTGGTTTAAATGGGGAATGTGTGAATGAGTCTCTTTCTCAAAGTTCTGTTGTGTTTTTCAGAACCTCGTGAGGAAACACAAAGCGCTTCTGCACCGGAGGTGAGTTTGAGAAAAGTTGTACAATTTAAACGTTTGGATCACAACACTTTAGCTCGGCAGGGCTACAGTTCTTACACCTGTTGCTGCTTCCTATCCATATTTACTGAAATGCCAGATTTGGCTTTGATTCATTGAAGTTGCTTGTTTTGTTCTGTTGTTAGACACACTTAATCTAGCAATGTTTTTTCCTCCAGGCTGAAGACGACCCGAGTCAACCCGCCTACTCTGAGATCAAATTTGTCAGCGTCGGCTCGTCCCACAGCGGTTTCCACGGTGACGCTGAGCGTGTTATCTACTCTGTTCCTCGGGTGGAAGCTAGCTCTGATGAGCCCCCTCTGTACTCTACTGTTAACAACCCCCAATAACTCTCACAGTCCGGCAGAAGAAGCTGGTGGGATCAAGCAGCCGCGTAAATATTCTATACAGAGGGATGTTTGAGGGAATATGTACGATTATTTAACCATTTACTTATTTCAAACCTGCTTTGAATGACCTCGTGATGATCAGTCCAGCTCGACTCTAGTTCACAAACGTGCCGCTTCAACAGTTTGCTTCAGGTCAAAGCTGGTTGCACTTATTGTACGTCCCTTTGGATAAAAGCCTCAGCTAAACGATATTTAATGTAAAAAGCTCTTTTTACAGCTTCAATGTATTTATTAAGTTGATTTTATTACAAGTGATATGACTGTATGTGGTTTGTCTTGTGTGTCATGTCTGTAAGTCGTTGCTATTGTCGGGACCCCCTTGAAAACGAGATGGTGCATCTCAAGGGGTTTATCCCAATGAATAACATTTATATATATATATATGCTATTAAAGTTATTTTTGTAAGATAAACTGTTCGAGTAAAGTTAGCAGATTAGCATTAGGTATTTTGCTTCAAATTACGGTGGACTGCATACGTGGGTCTTTTTGGACCCGGAGAGGTAGTTTTCTTGAAGTATCTTTGTAATTACATTTTTTTATCATTTCATATTCCAGCCATTCCTCAAAAAACATGTTTTGGATATCATGCCATTCACATTTTAAATTTACATTTTAAGAAATTGTAGTTTTTGTATTTCTACCCCAAGCTTCCATAAGTGGGTCAAAAATGACCCGCATGCATTTCCTATGGGATCCTTTGATTCTTATCACCTGTGTGTCTGTCAGGAATACATTCAATGTGGACCACACAGACGACATCACAAGTGACACCTCTCAGGAAGATTATTGTACACAGCAAGATCTGATACCTGTCAGTATAATAATAATACATTATATTTTTATAGGGCTTTTCAAGGACTCAAAATCGCTTTACAATATAAGGGAAGGTTCGGGGGGGGTATAGGAATATCAAACTTGATCAACCGGCATGGATTGATGGGGGGCGGGGGGGGGCTATGACAAGAGGAGAAGAGATCAGTTTTGAAAAGGGACTGGAATACTGTGAGGGTCTCAGAATAGCGGAGATCTTTGGGACAATATGTTCAAAACGGGTTTTTTCAAAATATAAAAAAGATTTCTATAAGTATTGGTATCAGTAAAATGTTTAATCTACAATAAAATCTCGTTTAAAATTGTTTTACGATGTCTAAAGTTACTGATAAGTCACATGTTTCCTGCCTGGCCGCAGCGTGTATCATTAGATTCATTACCCTCTCTCGTCCGGGCGGTAAGAAAGGAGCCCTCAGCCAGAGCAGCAGCAGCCAACACATTGTTGCTATCTGTAAACTATGCCGCCGAAACATAATTTCAGCCAATCAGCGCCGTCAGATCTGATGGTCACAAGGCGGCAATTTCAGCGCCCGATGCAGTCTGTGAGTTGTTTGGAATCATATCCAAGGTGACGCTACAGTCAGTAGTCTGCAGCTGGAGACTCTGCATTCGGGGCGCTGGCTCGACCCACTGGGCTATCTATTCCTTGAAATATTGAACTGTTTTTATATGACTGATAATTGTCTTTTCGAAGTGTTTCCCGAGCCAGAACGACCTATCTTTCTTCCTGGCTTGCTCTATAATGATATCAAATGCAATACCAACAACAACTCAACAGCAACAACGTAAACTACGATAACAACCCACACATTGTGCATTGTTTAGAGCGGTCATAAAGTGTTGAAGCGCTCAAATTCGAAACGGTTTCAACCTGTCACCTGTCAGAATCGAGACGAGGCAGTGGATTGAATCGCGTGAATGGGCCGCGAACCAGTCAAGTGATTCATCAGGAAATTAAGCAGTTGCTGCTTCGGACGTCACATGTCACGTGATTTGAAGCAAGCTTCGAAGCAATGCTTCTATGGAATAGGAAGTCCAGGGTTGAAGCTCCGTTCGAAGCTTCAGTGTCAAACTGCCATCACTAGTTGTGCCCATGATTTGAATAAATGCCCACGTCGGGTTATATTTTTGGACGTTCTGCCTCTGCCTCCTTGCTTGGTCTGGGGCTGGGCCGCTCAACGGTCAGCTTCACAACCTCAAACATCAAAACAAATCCAGAGTTACGTGTTTCTGTACTTCCTCTAAGAAGAAAGGACAGTAGATCTCTGTGGCTTCAGGCTTGATCGTCGTTCAAATGACAGGGTTGGTTTCCCCAAAAGTGGGCGGGGCTGATTTTACTCTCATCTATTATTCAAAACGATTCTATTTATTCTAACGTAAATTACATGCCATGCAGCTATGACACAACAATTCTCCTGGGTATCAATAAAGTTTGATCTTATCCAAAGTTTTTGGGAAATGGTGTAAAGAATGTATGTTTGGCTTGCAGTTTACCACGGTTTGATCTTCTTGGTTTTTAGTGAGTACCCTTTGTATTTCTGTCATCTTCTATATAAAGTCATTTCCATCTTTATATTTACAGCCAGGGACGTGCACAGGTACTGGCTAATGTTGCCTGGGCAACGGCCCATATGCCTTTTTTGGCTGACCTGCCCCCCTTTTTTTTCTTTTTCTGTTGTGGCCGAATAAACATGATAAGCCCACAATTAGTATTGTAGCGTTTTGCTGCGGGAAACACACTTTGTCAGCGCTGTCATCTGCCCCCAGTCACGTGACAGATTGTTTACAATCTGACAGCTGAAAGCAAAGGAAAGCTCTCCGGCCTCATATGGCTACCCTGCTGAAAAACCAGCATGAATTCCATGCTGGTCTATGCTGGTAAAGCTGGTATTTATGCTGGTTTACGGTGAAGCTGTATCACCAGCAAGACCATTTCAGGTGAGGGTTGGCCTCCGCCAGGGCTGCGCTTTATCACCAATCCTGTTTGTAATATACATGGATAGGATTTCGACGTGTAGAGGAGAGGCCCAAGGACTGTCAGAACGGCGGACGATGCCCAGGCGTTCCATGGTTGAAAACTCCGCCCTCACTACTGCAAGCTTAGAAGGCTTCAACCGCCGGGCCCTGGGGTAGACTGGGGGACCTTCGGTGGTGACGTGGTGCTCCACCCCATGCTTGGTGGTGAGCGCGGAGAAGGTGGGTAGCGTCAGGTCTGGAAAGTCAGCCAACAGCCTGAGAAAAATGTCCACTCCCGACAACGACCTCGACAGCCCATCCGTCGTACGCTCCCTTGCCAAGTGTACACACGAGGGAGGAAAACGTCAAGGCATCAACCAAGCGTTTATTTTTAACGTCCACAAGGAGTCTGTGAGCACATAAAAGATCGGCCCCGAGGAGGGGAAAATAAATGTCTGCCGTCACAAAATCCCAGTTGAACCGCTGTCCTCCAATGCACAAACACATAGGCCTCACGCCGTATGTGCGAATGGGGCAGCCATTAGCCGTCGTCAACCGCGGTACCTGTCCCCCACGAGCGACATCTTCCCTCGAAGTTGCAACTACACTCCGTTGAGCTCCCGTGTCACACAGAAACAAGCTTCTCGAGACTCTGTCGCTGACGAAGAGAAGCCTGCTCGTGCCGCCAACGCACAGGGCCACTACCGAGCGCTGGCTCCTCCGTTTCCCGGAGGCTTGTAGCTGCAGGGAGCGACACACTTCTTCGCGCTGGCCCCGAACCGTGCGTGGTAAAAACACTCTCCTGTGTCTCCACGCCGGCTTGCTGCTGTCGCGTCCAGTCTCCCCCAAGCTTTCTTAACTGTTGCGGGAGCGCTGAGTGTCACAGCTGTCACCTCTGCACCTGGCTGCTGGGTAGCCAAGACGAAAAGGTCGGCCTCTTCAGCCAATGCACGGGGCTCTGTAATGGGCTCTCTGGCTTGCTATTCCCTAGGCCTTGAATTTCAAGAATCTGGTGGGCCCTCTCCTTAGCAGATCAGCTAAATGTCTTAAGGAGGAGGGCTTTAATCACCTCATATGCCATGGTGTGGGGGGTCAGCGATAAATCCCACCAACCTGGATGACGTGGAGCTTCCCAGCGCTGCTACTACATGGTAGTATTTCAAATCCCCATCACGGACTCGTCGGCAGGCGAAGTGCGCCTCCACGTGTGCAAACCACGCCGCAGCGGCATGTTCCCAAAACTCCGGCAGCTTTAAAAAAACATCGCGATTAGCCATGTTCATTGAGTCTTCGGAAACTTTCTCGAAAACGTCAGGGTCACCAGTGTAGAGCCGATGAATGAGAGTCGGAGGCGGTGTGTTAAGTATGGACCTCCACACTTTATTATACATTGGATCACAAGAGATGAGTACACTTGCTGCTACTGCATGTCATGCCAGCCAGAATGAACAACAACTCCGGTGCCCTCACTAAACGGGTCCGGGTTGCAACACACACCAAACACACGGTGAATTATGTCCTATCATGTGGCACCACATCATGTAGAATAAGGCATTAAGTGTTTTATAATGACTAATAAAGAGCCAATATACTGCTAATATGCAACTAGTTGATGGTTAAAACTTTATTTTAAATAGTTTGAGCAATACATAATATACAAAAGTTAATTTTAATAATACACAAAACACACAATTCATAAATATATACATAACATAAACAGAGGGTGTACCAGCTTCACCAGCAAGACCAGGGTGTTAAGCATATTTGCATAAGAACAAAGTCATGTTGTATTACACCATCAGAGCGTGTGTGAAAGAAACGTGGTGATGCTAATGAGCATGCGCAGATACAAATAAACGGTCAGTTCTCCAGGCCGAACTCAGTGTGATGTGGTCGTGTGTTTTGTCTGTCCGTTACAACAAGATGCTGCTTACAAACTACTTTGGTTGACTGCACACGTGGAGACTTCTGCTGAATATAATGTCTCACGCAACGATGAGCAACAAGGTCTCATTATGTTATAGCTGGTGAAGTTAACAACAAACAAAAAAGTAGTTTTATTTTAGTTATTCATTTGTATTTGTTGTCCAAGAGATGCTGATTTGAAACCGTTGTTACATACAGTTACGGCATTTCATGTTTCTGCCGGAGAGAGGGGAGTTTGCCCCAAAGCTTGCTGCAGTATTTACTCCCTCCATCTGACAGGAGGGAGCCTCATTAGCTGCGAGTGCCACTCTATTATACATCCATGGGGCCCTTCTCACTTCTCTTTTTTAATTTCCTCTATCCTCGGTCTCGGTCTCACCGGAAGTTGATTTGTCTGCGCCATCTTGAGTAGCGTCCCAATGGCCTTATTTTTGCCGGAAGAGCGATAATGGAGGAGCTATAACCGATCAACTACCAGACCATCCGATCCTTCGATGAAATCCTCAGACACTCGCCCCACCCCCTTACTGTGTATCCTCACTCATTGGACGATGCAGCGCACTGATCTGACATGAGAGCAGTTTCCCAGCGGAGTGAAGAAAACACATGAACCTCACGGGAGTCACTCCTCAGTTTATACCGTGTTTTGTTTCAATTCATGTATCATTTAGTTACAAATATGTGATATATCTGAACAACAAAGCGGTCAAAAATAATTGTATTCATTTATTGGAAACATTTTCATGATCGCTTTTTTCGTTTTACATTTTCATTTATTGTCATTTCCATTCAGTCAGTCATTAAGTGCTATTAAAATGTTAATTTTCTACATATCCACACAAACAAACAAAGTGTGCAATCCAATGAATGTTAATCTAACTGGGTTTTGATAGATAACATATCTCTTTTTCTTCTCTGAATTATTTTATTTATTTATTTTATATTAATCAATATTAATCAAACTATTGTTCGTGTATACATTTTAAGAATGGCCTTTATCTTTTTTGAGAATTAGTTCTTATTTAATTTTATTTATTTGGGTCTACAACAGATGATACAAATGTTTGTGTCAGTAAATGTGTACTAACAGAGGCGGGGGGTGTGTGTGGAAATAACAGGGACAGAGCTGCTGTCAGACGATCAGCGGCGCAGCGTCATCAAACGGACGTCGCTTCACGTGACGCTCAGGAGGAAACGTCCCATTGCTCTTAAAACTCATTACCCTGCTTCTCGTGGTTTCCTTGCATCTCTCCATGCTTCCCTGGTTAGGGACTAGTCGCAGGGAAACGACGCAAGTGAGGGACGCAAGGAATCCATTTAACCGAAGTGAGAAGGGCATGGTGTCAGTTTACTCTGTCACGGAGGGAGAGTGTGTAGGGGTAGGGTGTAGGGCGTGGTTTGGGATTGGACCATACTGTGACAGACAGAGAGGGCGGGACACGGAGGAACTGTGAGACAGCAGTGGTCGTGTAACGGACGCCTGTGCGGTGAGCAAAGTCACTCTTATTTACCTCCCGCGGAGCCCTGCACAACTCTCGCTGGCAGCTCACAGCAGGTAAATTAGAGGCTCCTGTCGAATAAATGCTTTATTAACCTCCGTCCTATCTGCCGCTTTCAGCTTTCTTTACAAAAAGTCGCTATTTGTCTTTAGTGTATTGCTCAGTGATAACTAGTATTGTATTTGGAAGGAAAGTGTATTATCCGGGTTAGGCAACCCTTCAGAACACACAGCGCATGATTTTGACAATACACCGTCTTCATTCGCACGCGATATTATTCCACAAAATCAACAACATGCAAATAGCTAAAGCTTGGGCTGAAGTCATTCATTGATAACCAGGTTGCACTTTACTTGAGCATTTCAAATATTTGATACTTTGTACTTCTACTCCACTACAGTTCAGAGGTAAATTGTGTAATTTTACTCCACTACATGTATTTAATACCTTTAGTTACTTTTCAGATTTGGATGAATGATGTGAAATCTAATCAAGTGTTAAATCAGACTGTAGTTCCAGCTGGAGTAAATCCACCAGCTACCCTGCAGTCTACAAAGTCATTCAGACTAGCTGCACCTTTACCAGCTTTGAGAACACTTTAATGATTAATAATTATAAACCATATCATATATTATTCTGAAATGGACCAATCTGCACAATGACTACTTTTACTTTTGGTACTTTAACTATATTTTGATCCTAATACTTTTCTACTTTTACTTGAGTAACATTTTGAATGCAGGAATTGTACTTTGTAGGCGAGTATTCCTACACTCTGGTACTTCTACTTTTACTCAAGTTCAAGATCTGAGTACTTCTTCCACCGCTGAAAGTTACAATACACCAAACAAACCAATTTTTGTTGAGATTAATTTGAGTTGTATTCACCTTAAAAGTCCAGTTCATTATCCATAATTTAGTAGATTTTAATTTGAATGTCAAATATTTGTAAAAAAGCATGCAAATAGTTACATCACGTGCTAAAGTGATACATGTATGAGTAGATTAACAAAACAATTCCAAACATGCACCTCCACTTAGTGAGAAAGTAAATGTCATTTTAAATAATAGCTGTCCTCATTGCCATTAGAGACACACATAGACCCTTTTTTGTATTCGACAGTTTAAAGTGTATAAGTGCTTAAAACAGGATGGTTATAAATGAGGACCATTCAGGCTCTATTTTGTGTCATTCCAATTGATGTTTAAGTGAAAAACATGCCGGTTAGTGTTTCTCTTCATCTACAGTATGTAAATATGGGTTCAGATAATCATAATCAACAGCAATGTTTGGATTGGCATTTTTAAATTTTTTATTTGGTGCCACATTTAAGCATTATTGAATTAATTAAAATTGTAAAATATCCCTCCAAAATGCCCCTTTAGGACACACAAGGACACAGTCTCCCATGTGAGACCCACATGTGACCGATCTATTGATCCATTCAGGGTGAGCTCACTCACAAGTTTTGGCAAGTGGGGTAAAATATGTGGGCTGGTGTTTCTACAATGCTCAGATAATGTCAGCTTTTGGAAACTAACTTTAAATGTTGCCAAATTCGGTGTAGTCCACACACGCTTGCCTACCTCGAACTTCCTGTGAAAACCACACAGACCAGAGATCTTTGTCTATATGTGCCATAACTCACAACAGGGCAGTTTCTCTGCTGCAAAACATTCAAAAAGAAACACTTTCACATATTGATCTCTAACAAAAAAGCAAATATCTAAACCTTGGACTTGGGTTTAGCCTGCTATCTCATTATGTAATGTATGTTCTCTGTATTTTCCTTCTTAGATCCATCATGAATTTCATCCTGGAAACCCTCCATGTCCTCCTGATGTCCATCTGGTACAATCTGGAGTCCTTCGTCCACCTGTTTGTGCCCAGGAAGAGGAAGAACATAGAAGGAGAGGTGGTCCTGATCTCTGGGGCGGGCAGTGGGATCGGTCGCCTCATGGCTCAGGAGTTTGCGGCTCTCAACACTGTGCTAGTGTTGTGGGACATTAACCAGGAGGGGATGAAGGAAACGGCAAGACTGGCTAAAGAGAGCGGAGCCAGCAGAGTGCACTACTATGTGTGTGACTGCAGCAACAAGAACGAGGTTTACAGAGTGGCAGACCAGGTAAGGTTCCTGAAAACTATTGCACACACACACACACACACACACACACACACACACACACACACTGGAAGTCGGGGTCGGAACTGGGAAGAAGTCACACCCCAGTTCCAGTAGCAGTCATCTCGGGTTTTAGGGATACTGACATTGATATTATGGATACTAGGGTTTGGTGATATTTCAAATATTATATCACTGTTTTTTTTTACTAAATGGCGATATACAATATCATTTCAAATTTAAAAAAGAATCCCTGTGTATGCTCCTTCAGGTTTTTTCAACTCATGCTAAACTAAATACACCAATATGCAAAAGTAGAACTGGCTGAGCTGGTTTGAAAATAAACAGCCGCAGATGATCTAGACATGGAAATGAACATAACTAGCTTGAAACCCAACAGGTGTCTGGTCTGAGGGGATCCATTGTCACACAGCTACGCTCACTAGAAGCTTAAGGGATACTGATTTTAAAAAGGAAATATTCTGCTCATTTTCAGATTCTTTGCAGATCATTTAAATCCACACACATCTATAGAACACACAAAGGAAAGGGGAAACCCCCACGAGCAGAATGGGGCCTCTTTTAAGTAGACGACAAGTTGTTGTGTTAAAAAGGGAGGACATACTAGGTATTACCTAGTATGTAACTAAATATTCTAATGATGAAGCAGAAAGTATACTCTGCTGAATACTGATATGAACCTGAAAATAGGCTTAACCTGTCCTCTTCAAATAACCTAACATGAATACAAAGAATAGTAAACAGTGACATAACCTTTCTTTGCTAATCTTTCAATCGGTCATGACGACATAAATATTACACAGAGCTCTTTCACTTGCATCAGAAGGAGGTTTGTGGAGTTGTAGCATTTGTTTATCGGCAAACACACACACATACGCACGCACGCACGCACGCACACACACACACACACACACACACACACACACACACACACACACACACACGCACGCACGCACGCACCACTAGCAACACAGTTTCTGCCCTAGTTGTCAAAAAAGGTATTGTAAGCACACGTATGTATGTATTGTTTGTGTGACGTCCATGCTGGTAGCTTTTGTAAAACCTGGCTCGACAAGTAGACAGGGGAATATTCCCTTATTACATGCTAACCACTGCAGTGGGTTTAAATGTGGGAATGTGGGAACCTTTATTCAACCAGGTGGTCCTGTCCAACATGGCAGCAAGTAGGTTACAACCATAGACTGTATATATAAATGGACGTAGTGTCCGTGACGTCACCCATAGGCCCTTAGTAGGCGGAGTCGGCCACTAACGGCTCGACTGTGACGTCAGAGTCTAATCCCGCCTGCTCCAAATAAGGGCAAAGAGGCGGAGCCGAGGCAGGGACCTGCTGCCTCCGAACTGGAAGTAAACAGAGCTAGCTCAGGCTAAGAAGCTAAGCTAACATGAAATACATGCATACCAAGTTACTGCTAACAGTGTCGTTCCCCTATATAAACGTTACATTCATAATCAAATGAGACAATCTGCAAGAGAATTAGCTATATTTTGTTCTTAATGCTTGTCATTCACACGTTGAGAAAAGACGGACTCCACCGCCCGGACCTAACGGAGCCGCAGTGGGCTAGCTCCGGGACGCCGGCTGGAGCTAGCCCCCTGCGGCTCCGTTAGCTCCGGCGGCCACCACTGGGATAATTGGGTCCCCTATTAACATTTGCTCCCGTTTAGCATTATGGGCGTCATAGCCATAGACTATAAAAGTCTTACCCTAAAGGGTTACGTCCTTAGCTGGCTAATAAGTAACAAGCTAAGCTACCAAGCACACAAACACCTGCGAACGGGGTTAACATGTATGATATTATCATTTTAGACTTCTTGGAAGTTCCGTTAGTACATTCAAGCGCACAGCACGACATTTTCATTGTCTGGTATTTGTAACAATATTCCCTAAAAGGCACAATCACCACGAACACGGCTAAAGCTAAAGGGTCAAGTACAGTACTATGACTAACGTTGTAGCCTCTATGGTTGTAGCCTAGCAGAGTGGACAAGTTGCTGTTAGCTGACAGTGAGGCATGTCCGTGTCCATCAACGTGACCACGCCCTAATTTATGCAAAAACTTTAAGACCTAATATAAATAAAAGGGTCGTGTTAGAAAACAATTCACTCACAGATTCATAATCATGAAGGTGGAATCTAACTATATCGATAATAATATTTATTGCATCCATGGGTAGAAACATGTTTTTTTCTGCTGTAAAGTTGGGCATTTTAACATGGGGGTCTATGGAAATTGCTCCTATCTGCAGCCAGTCCCTAGCGGCCCATGTATGAACTGCAGTGTGTGGCACTTCCGTATTGGCTTCCCGGCTGTTCCCCAGAGTTTGCCGCTTGGTTACAACGTGAACAGAAAACAGATAACACAAAAGAGTATCAATTATCATTGCACCTATCCGAGCTTTGAAAACAGGCAGTGGAACCAATTTGCTCATTTCCAAATATGTTTGAAGACTGTTCCATGTAAGAGGAGCTGCGCACATAAAAGCGTTCTTACCTAAGTCAGTCCTTGCACTTGGCACATGTAACAAAACCACATGATGTGATCTCAGGCAATAGCTACCTGCAACTCTCTGTGTGATCAGAGAGCAGATGTAAGATGGGAGTTTACCCAACATGGCTTTATAAATGAACATGTACCAGTGACTGAGCCTCCGTAAAGTAAGTGAAGGCCAACCTGCCCTGGCATACAGGGTACAGTGATGAGTAAGTGCTTTACAATTTGAAACAAATCTCAGTGCACTGTGATACGCAGCATCTGACTTGATCAGGCAATGGGCAGGTGCATTCATATAAAGCAGATCACCATAGTCCTGGCCTCAAGTGAGAAACAGGACTTGTTTCTGAAAAAGAAACCTAACTTCAACCTCAGTTTTTTAAGCAGGTTATCAACCTGAAGTTTAAAAGAGAGGAAATCGTCAAGCCAGATACCAAGGTATTTAAAACAGGAAACCACTTCAAGTACTTTTCCTTGCGCAGTAACAATATCCAAAGTGGTCTTTGGTGTTACAACCCGGCTCGTGGGGCTGTAACATAAAGCAGGGAGGCGAGGCGAGAGGTAAGAATATATACGTTTATTTGTTAAACACGTCAACTAAATAGACACCAGCATCAGGTCCCCGAAACTGGCGCCGAGAAAGTGCCCAGATGAGTGAGACCGACGTAACCGGCTGGGCTCCTCCTATATCCTCCGAATTGCCTTGTGTTGAAAGGTGCTATATAAATAAACTTGCCTTGCCTTGCCTATATCCTGTTTCATCAGGTGCGCCTCACCAGACAGCTGGAACCTGCAATCACGCACAAAACACACACACAACCAGACGGCACCCCAGGTGGTGTGGAGGGGTCGTCACACTGGTGTCTTTTTAGATTTTGAAAATAGCATTACCTTCGTTTTATCAACATTTAAAAGAAGCTTTAGTTCAGAGAGCTGCGTCTGGATAATATTAAAAACAGCCAGCAATTTAACAACAGCCTCCTTAATAGGGATGGGTATCTTAAAGTTTTTAACGGTACTACTACTTTTATCGATACCGCTTATCGGTCCGGTCTTTTAACGGAACTTTTATCGATTCTTTTGGAGAAAAAAATTAACTAAACAAATTGTGAACAAAAGCACTTTGAGGGGTCTTAAAGACTGGATAAAGCGCTATATAAGTACAGTCCATTTACCATTTACCATTTACAAAAATAACATTGCTTTTTATTTAAATTAAATACATAATATTTCACATCAAAAGAAACAACAACGTTTTAACAAACCGTATTAAATAATCTGATGACAGAACTGCAAACAGAATAGCTGAAACTTTAACAAAATATATAACTCAGTTAGATTAGCTACCTCTAATCATTAACCCATGTTTGTACAATGTAGTTAACTCTGTGTGTTGCTGCTAGCATACATAACACCTGACGTGGAAACGTTACTCGTGGATACAGAGCTACTAGAAAGACAATCGAACCCGGTGCATTTCTCCGTCTGAATGTGGAGCACTTTTGCTAAATGTTTAGACAAATTGCTCGTGTTACCGCCCTTACATGCTAAACTCTGATTGCACTTTAGGCAACGAGCATCGAGACGGGTAAAGTTTAACCACATCACGGAGCGCGTTCTCTCCGCCATCTCCTCTGTGTGTGTGTGTGTGTGTGTGTGTGTGTGTGTGGTGTGTGTGTGTGTGGTGTGTGTGTGTGGTGTGTGTGTTGCTGCATGCAGCAGCTGCGTGTGTGTAAACTGCCCTGCCCCCTTGCAAGCAGGCGGGGGAGAGAGATCGAAAATACAAAAAATAATCATAGACGCATTTTGCAGTCTTTTTGCATGTTATAAACGGAGTTGGCGACACTAAAACTGCAATATAATGTTCGTGTAGCAATAATACACGTGACATATATTTTGTACATGTCTCCAGTAGGCCTACCGATAAAAAGACCGCTAACATCGGAGCTTAACGGTACCATGCACGGTCTTTAATAATTTAGCCCCGGGGCCCGTTTAATACCGGGGCTCGGTACCTATCCCTACTCCTTAATGGAGGGACCTGCACAATACATCACGTTATCGTCCGCATACAAATTTAAAGTTGCTCCATCCACATTTTGACCTAAGCTGTAGATGGAGAATAATAGTGGACCTAAAACAGAACCTTGTGGTACATCATTTGTAATGTTTAACCACTCAGAAGTGAGCCCATCAAATTGAACACATTGGGACCTTTCAGAGAGTAGTTCACAAACCACCCCACTCTGCATGGTTGGATGCAGGCCAGCCTCTGCTTCAGGATATGACGGTTGACGGTATCGAACGCCTTGGAAAGATCAATAAACAGACTCTGCTAAGATACCCGCAATATCATTCACCACTTTCATTGTCGCAGTGATGGTGCTTTCTGAAACCTGATTGATGTTTACATAAAAACTCCTTTACCTGCACTCACCAGGCTTTCAAGAACCTTAACCAGAACTGACAATTTAGAGGTGGGCCTATACTTATTTAATAAAGTAGCCTCCCCTCCTTTTAGTAAAGGCAGGACATAAGCTGAGTTTCATACTTTTGGAATTGTCTTCGTGCTGAGGGAGAGGTTAAAAAGAGCAGTGAGAGGTGGAGCAATACAATCTGCAGCTATCTTTAAAAATAAAGGTTCTACGTTGTCTGGACCAGCCGGTTTCTTAGGATCTAACTTGGTTAAGGCTTCATGAACAACATTAACAGTAAAAGGAGAAACACTTAAGGGCTTTTCCAAACCACATTGTTCAGAATCACAGGCTGTGGTGTTCACAGAAGCAGGGTTCGAAACAGAATCAAACAGAGAGCCACATATCGATGTAATGGCTTTCCAAAATGTTCTAGGATTGTTCAGGTTTTTAGTGGTAATTAACAGATTAGATTTAGCTATTTCGATGTTACCCTTTTGGACCTTTGTGTCCCTAATTGTGGCAAATACACAGTGGTCACTCACATCATTAGCAAATACTCCCACAGATGAGTATTTATGGGGAACATTAGTTAAAATTAGATAAATTAAGGAGGATTTACTCGGGCACTTTATATTAGGACGAGTAGGACTGTCTACAATCTGAGTAACATCTAATTAAATAGACAGAGACTCCTTGACTGCTGAGGGAGGTCTGTAACAGCCCACCACCATGACCTGTTGGCCCTTTGCCACTTCAATATTCAAGGCTAAAACGTATTTTTCACATAAATGGCAACGCCACCACCTTTCGTAGGTCGGTCGGTACGATATACATTGTAACCATTTAAGGAGATGTCAGAGGCCGAAATAGATTTTTTTTTGCCACGTCTCTGATAAAAAAATGACATCAGTGTCAGTCGAGTTTGCCAGGATGCGGACAAAATCTAGTTTAGATTTAGATAAAAGACTGCGCACATTCAAATGGATGAAAACCAACCCAGACCTAGATTTAAAATCAGCAGGAGTAGCGATCTGACTACCACTACTGGGAGGTCCAGGGTTTGGTTGCACATTTCCTGATAGCAATAATAACAAGAAAACCAGGCATATTTTCCTCTTAATCGACACACATAAATTGTCACCTACTTTAAAATCACCAGCAAAGTCTGCGAAAGTGTGGTTAGAGCTCAAGAAGCAGTCCTGAAGAACCATCATGGAAGACAAGCTAAAAAGAAAACATAGTTTGCCGAACTGATGGGCTGAGACAAGGCGACTGGAAACACACCCGATCCTTTGCAGGGGATGCTCACTGCGGGCGGCAGAACAGACCGGAATCCAATCGACTTCTCAGGATGACGAGAGAACTTCTCACTGTCCAAGACAGCCAACAGGCACAGCAGAATCACGATAGGGGCCATTTTCCCACGCCAGCACAGCAGCGCAGGGCAGATGGAAGCAGGCCTCAGCTACAGCAGGGCAGATGGAAGCAGGCCTCAGCTACAGCAGGGCAGATGGAAGCAGGCCTCAGCTACAGCAGCACAGCAGGGCAGATGGAAGCAGGCCTCAGCTACAGCAGGACAGATGGAAGCAGGTCTCAGCTACAGCAGCACAGCAGGGCAGATGGAAGCAGGCCTCAGCTACAGCAGCACAGCAGGGCAGATGGAAGCAGGCCTCAGCTACAGCAGGGCAGATGGAAGCAGGCCTCAGCTACAGCAGCACAGCAGGGCAGATGGAAGCAGGCCTCAGCTACAGCAGCAAAGCAGGGCAGATGGAAGCAGGCCTCAGCAAAGATGGGCAGATGGAAGCAGGCCTCAGCTACAGCATCAAAGCAGGGCAGATGGAAGCAGGCCTCAGCTACAGCAGCACAGATGGGCAGATGGAAGCAGGTCACCCTTGAAAAAGAGATCTTTTGATCTCAAGGGGCTTTCACCTGGTTAAATAAAGGCTACAAACAAACAAGGTCTATTCATTTATCAGTTATTCCTCACGTGCTGCTTTCTCTCTGAGACCGGACCGATATTTTCTTTGTTTCCTCGTCACCGGCATATGCCATATGGCCCCTCCACCTCATCATTGTCCTCCACTATGCTTTCCACATCATGTTTCCTAGATAAATGGCAAAAACTGAGATGAACTACTTGGCTACTATTAGCAACCCAATCCAATTAGCAACAAGGCTATGGAATATTCATTGTTGTTGTTGCTCCAAGTTAGCTAACACCTGTTAGTTATAATAAACACATGTTAACCTATGGCGTCAGGCTCCTATTCCCCTGTTGTTTTCTCACGTGTGTGTGTGAGTGTGTGTGTCTTTAAAGCAGGGCAGGGATGAGTGTTGTGTAAACATTCAGTGTTTTGACTAAATGCAGAGAGTGGTGATTCATGTAAATGATTATTTAGCGTAAATGTAAAATGGATGTGTCTTATATGGAAACGCTGTAAAAAAAAAGCGTGTGTCTGGTTTCCGATAAACAAACGCTACAACTCCACAAACCTCCTTCTGATGCAAGTGGAAGAGCTCTGTTTAATATTTATGTTGTCATGACAGATTGAAAGATTAGGAAAGAAAGGTTATGTCACTGTTTACTATTCTTTGTATTCATGTTAAGTTATTTAAAGAGGACAGGTTAAGCCTATGTTCAGGTTCATATCAGTACATAGTGTCTCTACTGGGACATGTCTCCATGCTTTAATGTTCAAAAAGCTCTCTATTTCTCTCATACTGCCTGTGCTGCAGCACCTCTTTTCACCCTCTGTCTGAAACCAGAGCCCAGTCTGCTCTGATTGGTTAGCTGGCCGGCTCTGTTGTGATTGGTCAACCGCTTAGAGATGACCCGCCCCTTAGCCTATCACGTACAATGTGTTGGAGCGCTAGCCAATAGAAGTGCAAGTGTTCCTTAGGGATGTCATTTACGGAAGTAAACAAAGAAGTCCAATGGAGGCTTTCAGGCAGGGGGGGGACAGACCAGTTACATGCACATAAACCTATACAGGTGCATCTCAATACATTTGAATATTGTGGAAAAGTTCATTTACTGTTACTCATATTATATGGATTCATTACACACAAAGTGAAATATGTCAAGCCTTTATTTGTTTTAATCTTGATGATTACAGCTAATGAAAACCCAAAAATCAGTATCTCAGAACATTTGAATATTACATAAGACCAAGAAACCTTTCCACGATATTCTAATTTGGGACCCCCTTGAAAACAAGATGCTGCATCTCAAGGGGTTTATCCCAATGAATAAAATGTCTAATACATTTCTAATTGAGATGCACCTGTATAACACCCTACATAGGAAAGGAAAACCCAAAGAGCATAATAGGGCTCTTTAAAGTATTGTTGTAACATATACTATTGTATCATCAACTTGGTAATGGACCTGGCAATATGTACTAAGTAGCCCAGGAAATTCATATCTGGAATGTATTCATGCATGGACCTGAATTTCCCCTCTGGGATTAATACAAATGAATTATATTATTAATCCTAATCTTTGAAAGTATATTTTTACAAAATTGGATCACTGACCTTTTCCTGTGCTGCATGCAGGTGAAGCGGGAGGTGGGAGACGTCAGCATTCTGGTGAACAATGCTGGTATTGTGACGGGGAAGACGTTCATGGAGGCTCCTGATTCCCTGATTGAGAAGACGATGGAGGTCAACACCATGTCTCACTTCTGGGTCAGTCAGACACAACATACCCACACAGCTTACTTCTGGGTCCAAATTATTTCTTACAGAGACTTCACCTGATTGATGATGAAGAGACAGATCAGTCAATATTGTAGAGATTTTAATCATTTAGCATTTCTTTCTAATCATGTTCTAAATGTAGGCAGGGCAAGGAACTCCAACACCATTTACTATACAATTACATTTGATTGATTCATCAATACATTCCAGAAAGATTCAATCCAGTTAAGCGTTAAAGTTTGGTCCACTAATTTGTTTCTTCCACGACTACATCACATAACTGAAATTCGGTCATGTGACTTCTATAAGCACATTTCGTCTCTTCATGAAGAACCAAAGATCTAGTTAAAAGTTCAACGTTGAAGCATTGAATTTAATTTTGATTTATCAAAAATAATCCTGTATTGAAGTGATGTACTGTGAAAGTCAATTGTCCTCTGAGCTCTACAATCAAATCCCTGTTCAGGTCTCTATATTAAATATCATGCTTAATTTGTGTCTCTCTGCTCAGACCTACAAGGCTTTCCTTCCCGCCATGATTGCCAACAATCACGGCCATCTTGTCAGCATTGCTAGTTCTGCTGGACTCGTATCCTGCAATGGATTGGCAGGTATGGATGTTTCTGAATTTCCCCATTGTTACATTTAAATGATCCATCCTTAACATTTTCCAGTTCCAATGTTTCTTTGTCTCGTGGGCGGGGTGTTTTGGCTCAACCCTTTTCAACTCAAATGTTCTCATTTTTCAACTCAAAGGTTTATTAGAAAAATGTTCTGACAAAATGTGACGGCTTAAAAGTTCACAGTATTTGATCAGTGCGGATCAAATACGAATCAAGTGAACTTTTTAGTGCTGAAACAATCTCACTATTTGATGGGACTTCAAAGCAGTGACATTGCTTCAGGGAGTGTGAGAATAGTTTTATCTAGAACAGTGCTTCTCTGGTGGTCTGTGAGTATATTGGTAAAATGTCACATTTGAAATAAGTTTTCCTCACTCTCGCGGGAATATCTCCGCAATGCAGCAAGCTTAAGGCCCAATCCCTAACCACCCCCTCGACCCTACCCCTCCGTGACGGAGTGAACTCCGTCTGTAGCCACACTCGCAGCTCAACGAGGCTCCCGCCTGTCAGATGGAGGGAGTAAACACAGCAGCAAGCTTTGGGACGGCCTCCCCTCGCTCCGGCAGAAACGGGAAATGCCGTAACTGTATGTAACAACGGTTTCAAATCAGCATCTCTTTGACAAAAAATGTAAATGAATAACTCAAATAAAACTCCAAACATCTTTCATTGTGTTTCAAAGCTCTTTTAGTTTTAAACCTGATGTTTATAAGCTTCTTAGTTTTTGCAACGGTCTGTAAATATACACAACTTTATAATAAAATGTACACATTTACCTTTTTCTAGACTAAACACAGGTTTGATCCTAAGTTAAAACATATGAGGTTATCATGAGGTTGCTAACATCGCAGTTTATTAGTGGATGTTTGCTGGAACTACTTGTACACAGCGTGTTTCCTGAGGGACACACACAGCGTGACTCCGGTCAGGTAGAGACCGGTCTCCAGTCAGCACCGCTGCAGACTCGCTTGATAGCCCACTCCCCCTCCACACCGCTCCACACTCGTTGCTTTGGAACAAACGCGCAAACGGAGGTGTAGGGGGTAGGGTGTAGGGGTAGGGTGTAGGGTGCGGTTTGGGAATGGGCCTAAGTTTTGATTGCCCAGCGCAACACCTTCGTCACACATGTTGCCACTTGTTTGTACTATTTTCAGGCGATTTGTAATACTGTTCTGTAGGCTACTGTATGTGTTTTTATTTTTTATTTCAAGAAGCGTATAAAACAAACAATGGATGAACATTTATCCTTGCTGGAAGTAGATTTAGATGTGTCAGATAGAGATTATTATCTAATATATGCATGAAGTCCGTTGATGATCAGAGGCTGTTGTTTGGGCTGCAAAACTTTTTTTATTTTTGTCTTGTAGGCAGACCATGCAGGCCAGCATGTCACCAAGGTTCATGTTTTAATAGCATTTTTACAAAAAAAGCCCACGCGAGCCTAACACGTGAAAAAATGGCTTAGACCTCAGAGAGTTAAACTTGGGCCTGCGACCATAGTTTTTCTGTATTTTGTTTTTTGAAAATCCACAGCGGAGGTTTGTGTCAAACTACATGCGGTGTATTTTGCATATCTCTCAGTAGCCAACGATCTGTGAGTCTGTTGGCTCGGACATAAACTCCGTAATAAATCTAGTCTACATTTCATAAGAGGTGTAAAACCTGATTATTTTAGATCGCATTTGAACGAAATGCTTATATAATCTGTAGTTGTATTTTTGATTTAATGTGTGAACGAGGCGATACAGAGAAGGTTAAACTGTCATTGCTAGGCTGTCATACTGTTGGAGTGGGAAGCAGGCCTATTGTTTTTGGATATTTGTGGAGTTAGGTGGTCCGCGAGTGTTTTTTTATTGGTTAAGTGATCCTTGGTCTGAAAAAGTTTGAGAAACACTGATCTAGAACTAGATAAATACTTGTGACTGGGTGAGAAAGCTTCACATGTGGCCAGGCAGGAGCTGTGTCACTTTTGTTGCTGCGGCGAATGTCTTTGTCAATTCTCCTGCCGTAACTTCCGATAAATATTCAGCGTCTGACTTCCAGTTGCCTCTCAATGAAACGTCAAACCTATTTACCTATGTTGTGCTGCATCCTGTAATTAAAGTGTAGACAGTATGATGTTTTTAAGTTAATGTTCCAGATCTGTACAAATGTTAGAGTGAACCGTCGATCCACATCTTTTCATTAACTTTATATGTAAAGCGACGAGCGAAGATTTGCATCGCGTCCAGTATGAACACCCCTTAAAACGGCTTCTGTGTCTGTAGTGGTTTTAACAAGCACACTCTGTAGTTTGTTTTTCATCTGTTATCTTTTTATTATAGTTATAGTACTAGTCACCATGAACTTTTCAATTCTCACAATTCTCACAAGAATCGTCTAATGGCGCATTTCCACTGCAGCGCGTAGCACGGTTTAAGCGTGCCGTGCCAAACCTGGCCCGTTTTTTGTTGCGTTTCCACTAGGGTTCCGGCTAACGGGTACTTTTTCACAGTTTTTCTGGCCCTCCAAAATCCAGGTTCTTTCCGGACCAACAACCGGGCTGAGTATGCTAAACTAGAGAGAGAATCGCTGGCAAGGGGGCTACAACTACGACAAAATGAACATATTTGACCGTGATTTAATTGTAATACACGTTTCAAAATGATGCTGAAGTAACAGCATACTGATACCGGTTAGTAAAAACCATGAATTAATTATTTGAGAAGTCTGCAGACAGACGGCAGGAGAAGCACCTTTTAAAATGTGTGTTTTCTGAATGGAGATTGGCTAAGCTAACGCAGTATATGCTCCGACCGTCCACACTCACAAAAACGGCCGATACAGACCGTTACGGCTGCTGCTTCTGCCTGCTCGGTAACCTGTCTGGGATTGTCTGCAGCTGTGTGTGTGATTATGCAAATGAGCTGTGTGGTTGCCCCAACGTTATTGGCTGTCATCTCCTGGTCCACTTCCGAGGACACTGATTGGAGCACGCCGGGCCCGACGTTCTCCAATCTCTGTGCAAGCCAGCGCACACCTGCTGGAGAGGACTATGGAGCCTGGGAACAATTATCACTCAGGAGGCTCTGCTGCGATCAGACGCCTCTTACCTTTTGCTCTTGTGTCATGGACACTACAGACTGTGTTTGGTGTGACATATGTGTTTAGTGACGAGCGACGATATATGTGTCGAGTGACAACTTGTGCTTAGTGACGAGTGTCGAGAGGTGTTTAGCGTAGGGTGCTTAGTTTCCCTCCTTCAGCTGAGTTTTCTTACAGCTTCCTTTCTTTAGACTGTACCACTTTGACGGTGAGGGTTATTTTGGTTATTAGCTATATTTCTTTGTATTTAAGTAGGCTCCTTTTTTTTAGAGTCCTCCTTTTGTTAGGTTGGTTATCTACCTCGGCCCTTTTGGGCCCTTTTGTTTGTTCAGGCTGCACGCCTTCCATTTTGTTACACCCTGTTCTGTAATAAAACTATTTATAATTATTACCAATTACATACTGGTGTGTGTTGCATTCCTCTTCCCCTAGTTGGGACGTAACACACATGGGGGCTCGTCCGGGATATTAACTACTTTCCTGGGGGTTATAAGTGGTTTTGTACAGCTAAAAACAATTTGGTAAGGTTGTGTGCAGTTTTAACTGAGTATGGCAACTTTTGATTTGGAGTATTTTTTGGTCTGTCCTTCTCATGAGCAGTTAGTTCAGTGTCGTAGAGACGACTTATATGAGATTGCGCAACATTTCGGTCTCACAGTGGCCAAACAGTTAAGAAAAAAAGAATTAAAGGTTCTGGTGGTGGATGAGTTGGTGGAAAGGGGTTTTCTGGTGCTGCCTGTACAAACTGAGTTCGCTGCATTCAATGTCCTGTCTGAAGCTGGGAGACAACAGAAGTCTGAGGCAGAGTCTTCAGTTGCTCAGAGGGTGGTGACGGTGAGGACGGCGGGCAGTTTAAAGCACCGTTCGCGTCGCCTCGCTATGACCCACCGTCTCCTGGCAGCTCAGATTCCCGGGAGGGGAGTAAACTCAAGGTCCGTCTCGCACGTCTTCAGTTAGAGGCAAAAGACAAGGAGCAAGACAGGCAGTTTCAGTTGACAATAAGAAAGCTGGAAATCGACAAGGAAGTCCGGATACGTCAGCTGGAGCTAGACTCCGAGCTGCGCGCGTCCGGTGCTTTTGACCATGCATGAGGAAGCCTATCATCTCCTTCTCATTCACCTGCCTTTGATGTGAGTAAAAACATTTCGCAAGTGCCAACTTCACTGAGACTGAAGTGGATGCCTATTTTAGCGGATTGCTCCAGCGTTGCGGTGGCCGGCTGAAGTTTGGGCTCTGATGGTAACGTGCAAATTATTTGGAAAAGCTCAGGGAGCAGTTGCGGCTTATAGACCGAATGTTAGGAAATGCATGTGTCTGTAACAAGAAGATGAATCCACGAGGATGTCAGCTACAATCCTGTGGTGCCCCTTTCACACCAGCGCCTTTTCAGCTCCGGCTCGGAGCTAGAGCCTGAAAAGCGCCAGGTTTTCCTGTTCACACCGCAGCGGCGCCGGCTCTTAGCTCCGGAATCCGCTTCATTTCCAGCTCCAAAAAATTGTCGGTCCAGAGGCAAGAGCTTTGGAGCTAAGAGGCGACGTCGCTTACGTCTCTCTTACGTCGAGGCGTGCAGGAAACTAAACCCACCTCCCCTGAACATGGGTCGACTGTTATGCCTGCCTACAAGCAGTGTGCTTATAAACACACTTTATAAAGTCAGGCAACACTAACCAGGCTTCGTGTGATTCTGTTTATTTGTACCTTACTTTGACCATCCGTTCACTGTTATCGATCATTGTGGAGAGAGGCAGACGTGTTGCTTTGTATTATTGCAGCTATCGGATGCAAGTAGTCAGTTTAGCTTCGGTTGCTATGCCAACATCACCCGTTTGATACCAGAGACACTTTCATAACAGCGTTGTGATACCAAACAGCGTCAATTCAGACTGACACACATTCACTTAGGCTCAGGGGAACTGGGGATATGCATCAGCTGCTTGTGTGAGTCGGACAGTGAATACTTTAGAGCGGCCGCTGCAGTGTGAGCTAACGGGAGCTACGGGAAGAACCCCGTGGAGAGCGCACTGCAGCGGCGTAAATGCTGCAGAAACATGAAAACAATGAACCACGGCACTCTGAAGCAAAGCATAAGGTTGCAGAAGTCGTTATTCAATTTATTCTGGCTTCGTGTGATTAAAAGCAACACGATCATCGACCCGACGCCGTTGTTGTTGTTGTGAGCGCCGTAATGGCTGCCGTTGGGGAGCAAATCAGCGACATCAACAGTGACGTCATGACGCAGCTCTGGGGCGCCGGTGGGCGGTGTGAACAGAGCGTGGGCTGAAAAGGGAAACCGGAGCTGAACCAGAAAAGCTCCCGCTCGGAGCTAGAAACTGAAAAGCGCTGGTGTGAAAGCCGCATGGGAGACATCAGGGAAGCAGCATGACGAGACCCAAGGCAGGACCGCAGAGACAGGTTCAGCCACGACCCGAACGTCCACGACTTAATCCAGAACTCTCAAAATTCTTTAATGATATGGGTTTTGGTTGAACTTTGTTTGAGAAGCACTGGCAGGCATCTGCTGACTTCAATAGGCGACCAGATAAAAATTCCTTTAATTATACTTCTCTAAGATAATCACTCATCGCCCTCTCACCCATATTCAGAAGAAAGATTAGAGTGCCTTATCAATATTGACTCTGCCTTGGTTATATGATTCAAAAGATGTAGCCGTGGCACAAGATAATAACTGGTGGAACAAACAACATGCCACATGACTACTTTGAATGTGCATGATTTATTGTGCTCACTTCCTACTTCCTCCGAATGAAACCAGAGACACTGAGAAGATGCGGTGGGAAGATACGCTGCACTGATTTTCAGATACATTGTAATCTAAATGTTGAACAGCCTTAGGCCTGAAATCAACAATTTGTCCATCTCCTCTACGATCTGACTGATGTCAGCTCAGTACAACATGACTTGTGGATATTCTGCATATTCTGCCTGTGTGAAAACGAGGACCTTTAAGTCACCGCTTTGAAATGGAGTTGAAAGCAACACAAAGGAGTTGGCTTTAGTCTTAGAAAAGTTGTTGGAAGTATTCACCGTCAAATTAAATGCACACACACCAGATTGTTCACAGATTAAACAGTTCTACTTTTTTCATATCAATCACACACAAATAAACTCGCACACACACTCCTTTCCCATCTCCATGGCAACTGCACTTGGTGGGGTTACATCAAGCTCCCCGAAAGTGGGCCAAGCGTTGAAGCTAATTATCAACAGTGGCCAAACGGTGGTACTACAACTTCTGTGTCAGTCAATCGTCGTCATTGGTCCCCGAAAGACTTTTCCCATTTCCTTCCATCGGGAGAAAGACATCTGTAAATCAGGGTCATGGTTTTGTTCGGTAAGCCAACTTCACAGTCTTGCATTTGAATAGCCTTTTAACATTTGAATAATTATAAAATGCTCTGATAGCTGATTCCAGGGATATTTTGCCTCTCACTAAGCCGAGTCCCAGACATGACATGGTGGATTGGAGGCGGAGCTTAGGGAGAACACGAGTGTGCATGCTATGGCCCAATGGACGCGTTAGTTCGCTGGGAGAACCAGGTGCCATTTGGTCTGGAGTTAGACCACTTTGGCTTCATTCTCCACTGAGCAGCTTTCATAGGACTGAACGGGGCCCCGCCTCCAACGCTGTATCTAGTGCTCTTTATACCTCCATGGGTTGCACACACATAACCTGTTCATAAAGTCTCAAGAGGTTTGCTACTTGTAAAACACAGTACTGTTGTGCATCAAGGTATTCAAAACAGTAAGAATATTTCTCCATAATAATAACAATAATAATATATAATATTTTTATAGCGCCTCTCAGGAAACCCAAGGTCGCTTTACAAGTCGGGTAGGGGGGGGGGAAGTAGCGGAAAAATAAACCTATTAAACTAACTATACAGTGGGGAAAGCCTCGGTCAAAAGGTGCGTTTTGAGGGCTTTTTTGAAAATGTCCAGGGTTGGGGCGCTGCGGATTTCGGGGGGGAGAGAGTCTATTAATCTAAACAGGCTGGCTTAATGTGTCAAAGTTGATGACACACAACGTCACCTGGATTCGTTCACCGTTATATTGAATTGGCATGGAGAATTGTGAGATTTCACTAAACATTGACGCCTACATTTCTACAAGAAAACTGACTAAATTACTGCATTGTTAAAAATTGTGTGATTTAATTTGTGAAGATATTCTACCTCAGTGTGCTTTTTATTTAAACCAAAAAATAAAAGATTCCGGTCACCCATCCCGCTATGTTCTGAGGGTTCAGTGTGGGAGATCTTTATGAGTATGATATACAACATTAGTATGTATGCACAGTGTTCTTACTTTAAAGGGAACATGTGATTGGGTGGAGTGAGTGTGGATCAGCAGTATTTCTTTTCTGGGTTGTACGGTTGCTTTTAAAATGCTTTCCTCCTCTTCTCTCTGCAGACTACTGCGCCAGTAAGTTTGCAGCAGTAGGTTTTGCGGAGTCCGTGGGTCTGGAGCTGTTGGCCACTGGGAAAGATGGCGTGAAGACAACCATTGTGTGCCCATACTTCATCAACACAGGAATGTTCGATGGATGTCAAACTAAGTAGGTCTCTTTACAGGATTTCTTTTTTTGTCTGTTCCTTTAATGTCTACCGACCTGCAAGGGGTGCGTAACAGCAAGGACTTTGGACATATTAGCTATTATTTGTTCAGGTTGCCCGGGAGTAGCCTACATCGATTTGTTAGTAGTAGATACTATGCTTGCTCTCGCCTCCGCTTACTTTCTTCTGCTGATTTTCCTATTGTTCTTATCTGAAAACTTTGAGCTGGGACTGTTATTCTTTGTAGATGGACAGAGGACTCTTGTCATATTTTAAAATGTTAACAACAACCTCAGTCCTGCAGTAGCATGGCCTACCTACAGCTAAAGCCTAGACTGCATGCTACTTAGCTAAAGCTAGTTAGCAACAAAAGGCCTCTCCATCTCTACTGATGACTTCCATAAACTACTTCTGAAGATTGCTGTGTTGGAAACTGAAATGGACCGGTTGGAAGTTAAAGGCCTCATGTTTTAGCCATTTCTACTGATCATAATTCCATTGCTGAGGTCTACTAGAATAGATTTACATTGTTCAATGTTCCCAAATCACATTGGTTTCTCATACAGCATCTCTGTATAGTATGTGTATTCACTCTCTGTCCTACACGCCTTGTTTGAGCTCCTGCTCCCTGTGAGCCCAGTGTGCTCTGATTGGTCAGCTCACCGCCTCTGTTCTGATGAGTCAACCACCAGAGAGGCTCCCCCCTGTCTAACAGAGTGCTTTCCCAGGTTGCAGTCGAATAGTCCAAAGTCAGCTCCTATCGTCTATCCCTATCATCTGTTCCTTGACCTCTGAGTTAAACGTCAGGGGGTTAAGGGATAGTGGATAAGAGAATTCAAAAGGATTTAGGAGAAGAGACTGCGGTGCTTTGAGAATCCGAATGCACTTTCACTATCCCACGTATTTATGATGCGCCAGCGGATGTCATGAATGTGCGTCTGCTCTGTTTTCTATACAGCGGAATACAACATGGATGTAGGCTATAATAAGAACAGACAGAGAAACATATTCTTCATGACCAAAGTTGGAATTTAAATAAAAAAGGAAAGTGAAACGTATGCTCGTCACCCTCTCCCTCCGGTCCACATTAATACAAAATGATAAAATGATTGTATAAACTCGTTTTTTCGTATCAATGCACACATCCCACATAGTGCCATGGCGACCCTTGTTGTTAATTCAGTGTACCAGCCTTTAACCTTGATCTAATGACTCACACAAACGGACAAGAAGAGCGACGAGCCTCAGGCCTCTCCGGGGACACTTTAACTGACAGACATTGGACTGACGGTGCCTTTCTTTTTTCACAGAACACAGAATTTGTGTGATTATACAAAATTAAATTAAATAAACCCACTGCATATTTACATCTGTTACACTTGCAGACTAGTGTCCATCTGTATTTCTGTCTCTCTGCATTCCCCCATCAAACAGCCCTGAAGGCACCAGGACACATGCTTCACGCCTGACCTGTCACTTCCTACTTCTCACACACTTTTAAAACAGCATCTAACAAAGGACCTGCTCAAAGGATCAACATGTTGTGGTATCCATTTATTGCTGTATTATTTTTGTCTGAATCCTTGTTCTGGTTTTCCCCAGGTGGCCAATGCTGCTGCCAATCCTGGATCCAAACTATGTAGCCAAGAAGATCATCACGGCTGTGCTCACAGACCAGGTGTTCCTGCTCCTGCCCAGGACCATGTACCTCATCACGGCTCTCAAGACGTGAGTGTCTACCTTGTTACTTCCCTTCACTGAAACCCTTTCTAAAGTGTGTTCAGCAATTCGACTTTCTTTTCGTCTCCTGACCTTTATGCTAAGCCTTGAAGTGAACCACCTGTTATTTTCACTAGGCCATGCTCATAGACATGTAGACTTGTTCAGAAAGGATGCTAACATGTCTAACGTGGCTGCACCACATTACTGTTGTCAGATTCTAAAAGCTTAAAGAGGCCCTATTGTACTTCCCTGTAGTGTGTTCTATAGGTTTTAGTGCATGTAAATGGTCTGCAGAGGCTATAATCACTTTGTTCACTCCAGTGAATTTCTCTCCTACACTCCCCCCCCCTTGCCTAAAACGCCTCCATTGGACTCCTTTGTTTACTTCCCGAACATAATGACATCACCATGTCACACGTGTGCTCCTATTGGTTGGCGCTCCTAAACATTGTATGTGACAGGCTAAGGGGCGGGACATCTCTAAGCAGTTGAGCAACCACAACAGAGCCGGCCAGCTAACCTGTCAAAGCAGACTGAGCTCTGGTTTCAGACAGAGGGTGAAAAGAGGCGCTGCAATCTCAAGGGCCACGCTCTATGGTTCCAGATAAGGGCACTTTTGCTCTCGAGAGGCTGGCCATTTTTGCTTCATGCTCCACTGAGAAACGTTCATAGGAATGCACAAGGTCCCGCCTCCAATCCAGTTCTCTTTGTACATCCAATCTGCAGCACAGGCTGTATGAGAAAAGTAGATAATGTCACAGTAGAAGCAAAAGACAATAGGAAACTGAATCCCCTGACTGACCTCAGCCTACCTCTCGATAGACCTTTTAACTAGTTTACAGAGAGCTAATCAGCATATTGGGGGAGGCGTAAACATCTGTGGAGCTACAGGAGATTATCCCCCAACTAGAAATACTCAATCACTTGTCAGTGGTGTTTAGAAGCCAGCATTCTCAGAGTCGTAAACCCCCCTATCAGGCCATAAAACGGACACTTAAGTGCTGGAGCACATTCCTTAAAGGAGATAACAGAATATTGGTCGGTTATTAACGTCAACAGGCAATAAGGTTAAATATCTAGGAGTAAAGACAACATTATTCCCTCACAGCTGCAATATTTATAATGGTTAATGGAAAGCTGGCCAGGGATACGGAATGACCAAGGTACAGGTTTCAATTGTTTTATTGATGTTTCAAATAAATAATAAAATGTTCTTAACACCAAAATAATCTGAATAAATTAACATTTTGACATTTGGGATGTGATTGGTCCTTTACAGCTTACATTTAATTTGTGTTCAGTTTATGGCTGACTCAGTCCTACGCATACAACTTGCTGCAAGGTTAAGATAAAGTGTTTTTGGAGTAAAACTAAATATGAACTCCCACACTTCAGTACAACACTTTATTAGGTTAAGAAAATCAAATTGGAGTTTGTTGGACAGAGGATTATGGGGGGGGCAGCGGTTGTAAGGTCGGTAACAGCTCAAAGCTTTCCGGAAGCAATTCTGTAGATTTCTCCCCAGTCCCAAGTACTGAGCTGGCTCTGAGAAAATAATCAACCTTCTGCATGACATGACGTAACAAACAAAGCACTATGACTCCTTGCTAAGAGAATATGTGCCAAAGGGGAACACGATGAGATGCACTACCAGATGTCCCTAGTAGTGGCAGAATGTCCTGACCCATAACAGGCACTAAGAAGGAGACGGTGGCACTCCAAGGTCTCATGTCTGTGCTCTGAGAGAGGGGAGTAAGTGACATCACTATGTAACATGCTTAGTGCTGCTATCGGCTAGCGCTCTAACACATTGTCCATGATAGGCTAAGAGGCGGGACATCTTTAAGCGATTCACCAATCACAACAGAGCCGTCTAGCGAACCAATCAGAGCAGACTGGGCTCTGGTTTCAGACAGAGGGTGAAAAGAGGTCGTTAAAGCTCTGAGACATGTTACAGTAGAGGCCCTTAATACAAATGTGAACCTGAAAAGTAGCATAATGGGCCCTTTTTAGGATTTTCAGATGTGTGAAGTCTTAATAACAGGAATAGGTTTGTGCCTACATTTCCCATAATGCAGCAGTAGTGTGAATGACTCCCATCACTTGACCCAGGTGATAAAAGATGAGCATTGCCTTGATCCCTCACTGGTCTTTCTGCAGTCTTCTGTCCGGAGCCATTATTTAATATTTATAAACGATTCTCATGAGAAAGATGTTCCTCTCTGGAACTCGGCTCACACAAAGGGAGATGGCGCGTTTCCTGTCCCCTCTGCTGGTTGTACATAAAAGCCTTTGTATTCCGTCTTTTATAACGCGTTGTTGTATTATCCAGCCGTGCCTCTGCTCCGTCTTCGGAGATAAAAGAGTAATTGTTAGTCATCGAGAAGCTGCTAACACAAATATTTTTTACAAGGGATGCAACGCCAAATGTGCCGACCCCTGCCCTTTCCCTCTGCACACACATGTGTCTGCAGCACATAGAAAGTCTGGGCACATACCATCATTGATCATCCCTTTAACAAGTTGCTTTAAGAGAATCCGGTGAAACACCTGTGTGTCACTTTATTTACATGAAATGGAACCACATTAAATATAAATACCTATGGATTGAGGTCAATGTAATACCGAACATTTCCCACTACTGTACATGATTAATATATCTGACATATATAACTAGACTTGATCTTCTTTGAGGTGTTTCTCACGTTGGTTTAATATCCATACCCCACTCCTCACCTGAACTAACGTGAGCGCTAACAGATGTTTCCTTTGTTTCTCCGCAGCCTCCTCCCTGTGAAGCAGGGCATCATGCTGGGCCAATACATGGGAGCCTTCAGCCTCATGGACCACTTCAAGGGACGTGCCATCAAAAAGCAGGAGTGACCGAGGGGAGAGGACGATGTGAGGAGACACGGAAACGGGCATTAAAGCCAATTGAATCTTAATGGTCCCAGTGTATGAAGTCATAGAGGGCCGAACATCATGCTGGTCCTCTCATTTCAATCAAACAGTGTATCTCACTGTAGAATCCAGCTTGTAAGCTCTCTCTCCTTAACATACTTGTTTTATATGTAATTAGTGAAATTAAAATGTAATCTTATGAACAGTTTGTATTTGATTAGTGCTCATAAGGTTCAGGCAGCCAGTGTCCTTGTACAGCTCCTAGACACGTAACAGGAAGCATGGGTCCAAAGTCAAGTGTGATGTTTTCTAAACTTCCCTTACCTGCTGTGTACGTGGTGCTGAAGTTCAGCTACAGCTCAGGTGGGAACAACACAGATTGTTTCGTCAGTGTACTAATGACTACAAAGTACACTGCTCTAATAATTGTAGACAGGGCTCATTATCTCTTACAATTCTAAGAAATACGCATAAATACAAAAATGTATTAAATGCAACCTCTATCACTATGTGTTCAGAAGAAGTGACATCTAAAGTTTAAGTGTACAAATATCGATATACACTTATTACGCAGACATTTCATCTGGTATGATGCCATATGAGCGCATTTGTGAAAGTTTAGAGTTTACATGTTAATCTGGCTCAGCATTTGCAGTCTAAATAATTTCACCTTAAAAAGCAATTGCTCTTACTCAGGAACAGCGGACCCTGCCTCAGGGTTCACAAGTGATACCCTTGATATATCTTCACCTTGTAAAGGGGGCACATCTTGAACTCCTTTATTCCTTTATTCACAAACAGCAAATGTACTGACTGTTCAAGCGTTAGCTGCAATTAGCTAGCAGCGCATTAGCATGCTACTGTACAGCTAGCTGCAGAGTTCAAGCCCCCTCTGCATTTCTTCTTCTTTCCATGTATTCATGACGGCCTGTTGAGCACAGAATGTGAACACACTGTCAAACCACTAACCTTGCTAGTCCTTCATATACATATATAAATATACAGTATGTAACATGGTGCGTGTGTGTGTGGTCAGGAAGTGTGTTGCCTTGCCTTATTGCCACATTAATGGTCCTATCATTATATTGTAAAGATGATATCATACTTACATGTATCATGAGTCAACCGTTGTGTTAATCAAACAATGTGTCATATTTAATATGTAACAGTAGTTGATGCTTTTATATTGAGCAACCTGTGTAAAGTCATCCGAGCTGCTGATGATATTGAAGTTATTTAAATGAAGAATGCACCTGTTGCCTTTATCATGCTAACAGTGAAGGACATGTCAGGAAGCCAAAGAGATGCGTTAAAAAGGTTTGAAATCAGAACCATCTCTCAGTTTGAGTGTTTTGTGAATTATTATCAATAAATAACTAAGTTGTATTTCTGTTTCGAGTCTCCTGTTCGGCATTATACTTCCCACAGTTCCAGCACATTACACATGACACGCGTTAACAGAATGCTTCTGTGGTTGTTATTGATTAGTCATTGCATTTTACCATTTCATAGCCCTAAGCTTAAGCCCATGAAATATAACATTTTACTCAAGTTTTAAGTGTATTTTAACTTGTTAATCGCACTGGGAATATATTAAAGTCTGAGAAACATCTCTGAGTCTAATGCAACGAAAAACAAAACAAATAAATTGTAAATAAATCCTGAAATCTAGTATATATTATTATTTTTTATTATTATGAATCTAGTATGTGTGTGTGTATTATATGTGTATATATATATATAATATATATATATACAGTGCAATAAGAAGCTACAGAGACGTTAATCTACGTCGGTAATATTAACTTTATTTAATACAAGATGTAATCATACAGCCCATGTAGTATAATATTTTACAAATGATGAATTACAGCAAACATGTGCAATATATCCATTATTACAGCTCCGTGGGCTGGCAGTAAGGCGATATGGATCCGTTCTTATTGTGCATCCATGGGCGTTCATACTGGGTAGTTTATTTAGTTTAAAAAAAATTATCCAACAATTTACAGACCACTCTTTCCCAATGTAAGTCAATGGGGAAAAGTGTTTCCGGGCCCAGCAAACTAACGGAGGTGTAGTACCGCCGTTTGGCCACTACGAATATTCTCATCAGACTCCGGCGCACTTCCTGGGGGCTTGGTTGATGTTGATACCTGTTAAGGCCCAATCCCAAACCACCCCCTCGACCCTACCCCTCCGTGACGGAGTGAACTCCGTCTGTAGCCACACTCGCAGCTCAACGAAGCTCCCTCCATTAAGGGTTAAGGGTATAAATACAGCGGCAAGCTTTGGGACGGCCTCCCCTCTCTCCGGCAGAAACAGGAAATGCCGTAACTGTATGTAACAACGGTTTCAAATCAGCATCTCTTTGACAAAAAATGTAAATGAATAACTCAAATAAAAATCTTTCATTGTGTTTCAAAGCTCTTTTAGTTTTAAACCTGATGTTTATAAGCTTCTTAGTTTTTGCAACGGTCTGTAAATATACACAACTTTATAATAAAATGCACACATTTACCTTTTTCTAGACTAAACACAGGTTTGATCCTAAGTTAAAACATATGAGGTCATCATGAGGTTGCTAACATCGCAGTTTATCAGTGGATGTTTGCTGGAACTACTTGTGATGAACAGCGTGTTTCCTGAGGGACACACACAGCGTGACTCCGGTCAGGGAGAGACCGGTCTCCAGTCAGCACCGCTGCAGACTCGCTGTGTGAGGGCTTGATAGCCCACTCCCCCTCCACACCGCTCCACACTCGTTGGTTTGGAACAGCACTTAATATGGCGGACCCTCCGCGCGAATGCGCAAACGGAGGGGTAGGGTGTAGGGGTAGGGTGTAGGGGGCGGTTTGGGATTGGGCCTCAATTGTGCCTTCATAGAGTGGCGAAGTCCCTCCCCTTCCGGTGGACCTCCATGGGACCTTATTTATTTACTTATTTTATTTATTATGTATTGAAGTCAATGGAGAGAGAAAGATTATCTTTCAATCCCGTTTGAATTGTGCCACGAATTACACATATGATGTTTGTCAATTTAAAAGAAAACTGGTATGTTAACAACCTGGTACTAAGCACACTGGCATCTTGTTAAAGTTATCTTATCTTAGCTATCTCTTATATTTAGCTGAGGAAAACAATTGTGACATCAGTTATGACATCACTTACGTGACTCTGGGATTTGTAGTCTTTCTAGTTGCGCATGTGAGCTATCTAGTTTTACGACAAACTGTGATTTTTTTACATGGAAATTATTTTTTGAGATTGACAAACATCATATTTGTAATTCATGCCACAATTTAAACAGGATCGAAAGATACGTTTTCTCTCTCCATTGACTTCAATACATCATTTTTGGGAAATAAGGTCCCATAGACCGGAAGTAGATGGGCGTGACTTCGCCACTCTATTGTGGGGAAGGGCTAACCAGTGTTGCCAACTTGGCGACTTTGTCGTTAAATTTGGCGGCTTTCCAAACCCTCCGGCTACTTATTTTTGTCAAAAGCGACTAACGACTGATCTAACGACTTGTAATGGTGTTATTAGGGACCTTTCTGGTGTTCAGCAGTTAACGAGCCGCGGGTGCTGCCGTGAGCCCCTCTGCCCTCCCATAGTACTCACAGGCCATTTCTCAATCGCGAGGATATTGGCTTCCAAGCCAATATTTCAAGGATGCTACGTCATCAAGTGGAGCAGCAGGACCGTTCCAATGTCCAGCATACTTGGAATTCCACCGAGGTAGTGTGAGGTTGATTTTCAGTATTGTGTGTGTGAGGTGTTCAGTAGTGAATGTGAGAGGATTTCAGTAGTGTGTGTACAAGGCCAGATGTTTTCAGTAGTGTGTGTGTGAGGTGAGTTTGGATTTTGGTCTACACGGCCCTTCACATTAATCCACATTGCTGTACATGAGCCAGTATTAGCTAGCAGGCTAATTTTCAACTCTTGTCCTTGGCAAGATGTTAAATGACCACAACAAGACATAAAGAAAACACACATAAAAACAAAAAATAAAAACGTTAAATAGAGTACAGCAGACAACATCAGTACAACAATAAATACACAGCAGTACAACAATAAATAGGAACAGCAGTACAACAATATAGAGGAACAAACAAACATGCAAACAGATGAAATATCATCATACCTTGACTCAGTTAAAAGTGTTCACATGTGTGATTGTTTAAAAGCCAGTTCTTATGATTGCGGTTACATGTATGATAGGAGGTGTTATTCCTGATCTGTATCGGTGTTGTGTTCCAGAGTGTAGGTGCCCTCACAGAGAAACAGTGTTTACCAAAGGAACTGGACCTGAGAGGGGCTGCACAGTCCCCTCTCAGGGCAGACCTTGTGGTTCTGCTGTTTGAGTTTTTCTGCTGTATAAAAGTGCAGAGTGTGGTGCCTTGCCGTTTAGAATTTTAAAAATGAGACCTGCATCATTTCCCCAGCTGAGCAGGTTAGGTTTGTCCAGAATGTTGCAATGGTGGAATAGCTTCGGCTTTCTGTCCAAAACGTTGAGAGCTTGCTTGTGAAGTGACAGGATAGGCCTTAATGGTGTGCTATTCGCCTGGCTAATCTTGTCCTCCCTCTCTCTCTTAACCTCCATCTCTCTCTTGTCCTCCCTCTCTCTCTTATCCTCCCTCTCTCTTATCCTCCCTCTCTCTCTTAACCTCCATCTCTCTCTTATCCTCCCTCTCTCTCTTAACCTCACTCTCTCTCTTATCCTCCCTCTCTCTCTATCCTCCCTCTCTCTTAACCTCCCTCTTATCCTCCCTCTCTCTTAACCTCCCTCTCTCATGTCCTCCCTCTCTCTCTTAACCTCCATCTCTCTCTTATCCTCCCTCTCTCTTATCCTCCCTCTCTCTCTTAACCTCCCTCTCTCTCTTACCTCCTCTCTCTTACTCCCTCTCTCTTATCCTCCCTCTCTCTTAACCTCCTCTCTCTCTTATCCTCCCTCTCTCTCTTAACCTCCCTCTCTCTCTTATCCTCCCTCTCTCTTAACCTCCTCTCTTATCCTCCCTCTCTCTCTTATCCTCCCTCTCTCTCTTAACCTCCCTCTCTCTCTTATCCTCCCTCTCTCTCTTAACCTCCCTCTTATCCTCCCTCTCTCTCTTATCCTCCCTCTCTCTCTTAACCTCCCTCTCTCTTTTATCCTCCCTCTCTCTCTTAACCTCCCTCTCTCTCTTATCCTCCCTCTCTCTCTTAACCTCCCTCTCTCTCTTATCCTCCCTCTCTCTCTTATCCTCCCTCTCTCTCTTATCCTCCCTCTCTCTTTTATCCTCCCTCTCTCTCTTAACCTCCCTCTCTCTCTTATCCTCCCTCTCTCTCTTAACCTCCCTCTCTTATCCTCCCTCTCTCTCTTATCCTCCCTCTCTCTCTTATCCTCCCTCTCTCTCTTAACCTCCCTCTCTTATCCTCCCTCTCTCTCTTATCCTCCCTCTCTCTCTTATCCTCCCTCTCTCTCTTATCCTCCCTCTCTCTCTTAACTCCCTCTCTCCCTCTCTCTTATCCTCCCTCTCTCTCTTATCCTCCCTCTCTCTCTTACCTCCCTCTCTCTTACCTCCCTCTCTCTCTCTCCTCTCTCTCTTTATCCTCCCTCTCTCTCTTAACCTCCCTCTCTTATCCTCCCTCTCTCTCTTATCCTCCTCTCTCTCTTATCCTCCCTCTCTCTCTTAACCTCCCTCTCTCTCTTACCTCCCTCTCTTATCCTCCCTCTCTCTCTTATCCTCCCTCTCTCTCTTATCCTCCCTCTCTCTCTTATCCTCCCTCTCTTATCCTCCCTCTCTTATCCTCCCTCTCTCTCTTATCCTCCCTCTCTCTCTTATCCTCCCTCTCTCTCTTATCCTCCCTCTCTCTCTCTCTCTTAACCTCTCTCCACCTCTTCCTCCTGTCCATATATCCATTGTTGTTGTTATAGAGTTCTCACATGAAGCCTTTTTCTAGTGCTTACATCCTGGTTGCTGAGTCAGCAATAAAGCAGTTTGGTGTGTGCGGTCATGTGGCATGTGTATGTGTTGCTTGGTTCATGTGTGTAGCATTTTTAATGGCAGTGTTTTGAAAATGGCAAACAAGTGAATACGTCAGATGTCTGTGTCTCACTGAGAGAACCGTGCGCAGTGTTTTGCACAAAGTGCCGAGCTGAACTGCAAACTGGGGGCAGAGCTGAACGTGTGTTTAGAGCTTTGAGCTGAGGTTTTGCTCTTTGAGTGAGAGTTCAAATGAGTATGCTTCATGTGAGATGTGTGTGTTAGCAACTGAAACAAACTGTCACACCTATACTGGTAGTTCGGAGCTGTCTGCTACAAAAGCCTGAGGGGACAGGACACATTTTTCAGCTGAAGACTGTTTTCAAATGGAGAGCAGGTTGTGAGCGAGGCTCCGTTTGTGAATGAGGAAACAGTTCAGAGCGTCTGCTCCTCCTCCTGGAATGAGTCAGAGTTTGATGAGCCCTCCCTCTTCCTCCTGCTCCCAGACACAGCCAGCTCCACTCTGTGTGTCCTGGTTCCTCCCCTTTGGACCCACACTGAGGAGGCTGGGTGTAACCCAAACGTAAAGCACAAGAGCTGATAGGCCATCCACCGCCCACACACGTGTTGTTCAGATCACAGCTCATAGTTTCAGCTCTCAGGAAGTGAAACTCACACACTCGCTCTCACTGAGAGCTGAAATGGCGCAGAAAGGAGTTCAGCTGGACCGGGAAATCTTATCTTGTTCCATCTGTCTGGATCTACTGAAGGATCCGGTGACGACTTCCTGTGGACACAGCTACTGCTGCAAGTGTATTAAAGCCCACTGGGACGGAGAGGATGAGAAGAAGACCCACAGCTGCCCTCAGTGCAGGCAGAGCTTCACACCGAGGCCTGTCCTGCTGAAGAACACCATGCTAGCAGCTTTAGTGGAGGAGCTGAAGAAGACTGGACCCCCAGCTGCTCCTGCTGACCTCTGCTATGCTGGAGCTGGAGATGTGGCCTGTGATGTCTGCACTGGGAGGAAGCTGAGAGCCTGTAAGTCCTGCCTCGTGTGTCTGGCCTCTTACTGCGACAAACACCTCCAGCCTCATTATGAATCAGCTGTCTTTAGAAAGCACAAGCTGGTGGAGCCCTCCAAGGAGCTCCAGGAGAACATCTGCTCTCGTCACGACGAGGTGAAGAAGCTGTTCTGCCGCACTGATCAGCAGAGTATCTGTTATCTCTGCTCTGTGGACGAACACAAAGGCCACGACACGGTGTCAGCTGCAGCAGAGAGGACCGAGAGGCAGAGAGAGCTGGAGGGGAGTCGACTGAACATCCAGCAGAGGATCCAGGACGGAGAGAAGGAGGTGAAGCGGCTTCAGCAGGAGGTGCAGGCCGTCAATGGCTCTGCTGACAAAGCAGTGGAGGACAGCGAGAAGACGTTCACTGAGCTGATCCGTCTCATGGAGAAGAGAAGCTCTGACGTGAAGCAGCAGCTCAGATCCCAGCAGGAGAGAGAAGTGAGTGGAGTCAGAGAGCTCCAGGAGAAGCTGGAGCAGGAGATCAGGGAGCTGAAGAGGAGAGACGCTGAGCTGGAGCTGCTGTCTCACACAGAGGACCACAACCAGTTCCTGCTCAGCTACCCCTCCTCACTGCCAGCCCCCCTCAGTGAAGCTACACACTCCTCCAGCATCAACATCCGGCCTCTGAGCTACTTTGAGGACGTGACGGCGGCCCTGTCAGCAGTCAGAGACAAACTACAGGACGTCCTGAGAGAGGAATGGACCAACGTCTCACCGACTGAAGTGGATGTTTTACCGTCAGCAGCAGAGCCCACCACCAGAGCTGGGTTCTTACAATACTCACAGGAGATCACTCTGGATCCAAACACAGCACACACACAGCTGGTATTATCTGAGGGGAGCAGAAAAGCAACACGCATGGACAACAACAGTCTTATTCTAGTCACCCAGACAGATTCACTAAATGGCCTCAGGTCCTGAGCAGAGAGAGTCTGACTGGACGTTGTTACTGGGAGGTGGAGCGGAGAGGGAGTAGAGTTCGTGTAGCAGTCGCATACAAGAATATCATCAGAGCAGGGAGGGGGACTGAATGTGGATTTGGACTCAATGATAAATCTTGGTCCTTAGATTGTTACCAAAACAGTTATTCATTTCTTTACAACAGTATCCATCACTCCCGTCTCAGGTCCTCCGTCCTCCAGAGTAGGAGTGTACCTGGATCACAGAGCAGGTGTTCTGTCCTTCTACAGCGTCTCTGAAGCCATGACTCTCCTCCACAGAGTCCAGACCACGTTCACTCAGCCGCTGCATGCTGGAGTTTGCTTTATTGTGTTGGAGACACAGCTGAGTTGTGTAAACTGAAATAGCCTGAAGTCATTTGAGGAACTCTTCTGCTTCTTAAACTCTGTGTGTCCATCATTGTTGCTGAGAGCTGAGTGTTCATGTCTTCACTGCACTGAGATCAGCTGTCAATCAAACATGATGGGATGTGCTTTAACGTCTTCTCGTGAGTTGTTCTGTCGATGCTGGAGTTTCTTCAGGCGGCGCTCCTTCCTGTGTCTGTGTAGTCATGGAGACTGTCACTGCTCCGGAGGATTTCTGTTCACCTCAGCTCATATTTCTCTGCATGGAAATGTAAAGTTTGCTCTAAATATTTGTTGGATATTTCTTTTGATCCATGTTGTTGTTTCTCTTGTAAAGCACGAGTCTTGGAGAGAAAGCACCAGAGCTTCTTTCATTTTAGATATTTTATTCTGGCCACTTTCTAAAACAATAGACATTTATAATCACATGTATTATTTTGATGGATTAAATATTATTGTTGCTGCCCAAATTAACTAACACATGAGGTACCCAGATGGTTATACCACTTATTTCATCATAACATGTTGATTTAAAATGATATTACTTCCTGTCATGATCATAATCAATAAGTACATCATTTATTATTCTCCTGTCAATAGCTTAGAGTCTTTGTTTGGGATATAACTGGTATAATATTACAGTTATTGTGTTGCAGACTAATTGTTGTTGTTGTTGTCCAAATAGAAAGTGGGTACTCTGATGTTTTATAGAACATTAATTATCATGATAACAATCAATTAGGAAATCATGTATTATTCTGTTTGAAATAGCTGAGATTAATCACATGTGTGGTGTGGATGAAGTGAATCTGAACATGAAATCATTGAACAGACTCTACTGATGGAATGTGTGATCAAATTAAATGTTTGGATAATTAATAAAGGTTTGTCTTTCAAAAATAAAAAAGGATGTTCCTCTTGTATTATGTCCAAGGTGCCATAACATTTAACAATTTTCATTCAGATCATTTCACTTTTCTACGCTAAGGTCAGCAGTTTGTAGCTAAAAGCAGCAGTAACCATTCAACTATTCAAATATTAAGCTTTTTCTGCATTTTCAGCTAAATTCAGCAACACATGAGCGCAGCTTACAGCATTCACACGCATTTTCAGCCGGAAATGCATTTTCTAGTCTACAACTGCCTTCCTCCATGAAACTACGTAGAAGTCCTTACAGACCAGCTTTCTGTGGTGAGTATTTAACTATATTTAAATGTGTATACTTGCCCATTCTCTAAGAAGGAAAGTTGCATAGTTAACAATGGTGAAAGTAACTTAGTACATTTACTCAAGTAATGTAGCCTACTTAAGTATAATTCGGGTACTTCTTCTTCCACATCATTAATACAAATCTGCAAATTAACTAAAAGGTATTAAATAAATGTAGTGGGGTAGAATTACAAAGTACCTCAAAAACGTACTTGAGAATCTACTTTTCACCACTTCAATACATTTCAGAGGCTTTTAATGCACTTCATTTATTTGACAAAAGTAGTTAAATTAATGTGTTTATATGATATCTACGTTCTACAAATTGACTCAGTACTTTCCAAAATGTGTCCAACATTAAAAAAACTCATGTATTTTCTCACGATGAAAAGATATTATAATATTGTATAATACAACTCTTATATAAAAGAGTACTTTCACTTTTAATACCCTGAGTACATGTAGCTGATAACACTTCTGCCCAATAGACAATAAATAGAACTTCGACACTTTTCTTCTGCGACAGTTTCAACCTGCATGGCACTAAAATAAATATATATCAAAGGTGAACCTGTCAGACTCCAAGTGGGAGGACTTCCATGTGATCACTGGAGCGTTAAAGATGTACTTCAGAGAGCTGCCGGAGCCTCTCTTCACCTCCGCTCTCTTCCACGACTTCATCAGCGCAATCAGTACGTGAAACACACAGCTGCACCCATGGCCGTATCTACCATTGAGGTCACCGAGGTCCGGACCTCGGTAATATTTTCCGAGCTGTGCATAACAAAACTTGTGAAATAATTGCACTAAACGGGGTTCTTTGTAGTACTTCCATTTACTGACCATGGGGGCGCTGCAGAACTACGTAGCCTCGATTAAAGCAAAGAAGAAGACGACATGCATCAACAAACCTCCCTCGCCCTGTATCGGAGCAGCGGAGGAGTGATGAAGTATCGAGAGATCTGAGTCCAGCGGGCTGCTTGTGTTTCTGTTCATCAGGACATCATATGAGCAGCAGACCCTGTGTGAACGCACTACGTTAGTCAGTGGACGTCCGACAACATGCACACTAACTTATATTGCAGCTATAGGCTATACTTTGGTTTACATTGCGTGAATAAACTAGCTAGAGAGCTAAAGTTAATTACGTTCATCCAATGTCAGAAGGATTACCTTTTAACAAACGTTGTAATGCTTTTCTTTCATTTCAATTTGACTAAAACATTGAAGATATAACATTGTATTGTTTTCTTTTTACATTGACTCAGATATAATGAAAAGACTACGTCAGTCGATGCTCAGCTTTAGATAGATAGATAGATGAGAGAGAGAGAGAGAGAGAGAGAGAGAGAGAGAGAGAGAGAGAGAGAGAGAGATGTGGAAACATTTTTTTTTGTTTTTACTTGGCTACTTTTAACGTGACGCACAACACCACAAGTCACTGACATGGCGCAAAAACGTATCTCGGAATTTTTTCTCTAAAAACGCTAAATCTGCAAAATCATGTGCATAATCTGTATACTGGTTAATATCATGTTTGTGGTGTTTGAATGCCAGTGCATAATCTGTGTAATATGTAGCCAATCAATTCCACATTGTTGGTAAAATATTTTACATCTTTGTAGTGTGTGTGCTAGTGCTTTTGGGCATGCTCTATAGTGCCCGTAATAGTGTTCACTCGAGTCCATTGTTATGCTGTGTGTGGTTTTGCGGAAAACGCAGCAGCACTTGGATGCACTTCAACCAAAACCCAGGCAGTGATAAAGCGCACCATTTGTAAAGGCAAAATATCCTTTAAAGCAGGGTCAACAAATAATCTCCATTGCCACTTAAAAACACAGTATCTAATATTAAGAGTTGCGTGAATTTCATTCAAGGCAAGGCAGTTATGGTGTGTGCAGGAAGCAGGACCCAAATGCAGATTAAAGTGTCAAAAATATTTCCTTTATTTCAAGGCTAAAATATAAACTAATACAGAACAGACCAGAACACTCACCGAAGACCAGGTCATGACACAAGACGAACCGACAAAGACAGACAGAAAAACCAGAACCTAAATACACACAAGACTAATCAAACAAACAAGACACAGGTGAGGAGGGAGGAGAAAACACAGGGACACCAGGTGAACACAATCGGGTAAATTAGACACACCAGGGAAACTAACGACAGGGAACCACAGACAGATTTAAACAAGACAAAATGCAGACATGAAACCAAAAACAGATCTAGACAAGACAAAACGCCATAAAGACAGATCGTGACAAAGGAAACTTTATTGACTTACAGAGGGTAAATGTAAAGTAGTAGGCAACATTAACAGCCGCTTTCACACCAAGTATTACTGACATGGATATGGCGCCACCTTGTGTCATGTTTACAATGCAGATTATTGACATTAGGTCTGGCAATACAGTCAATCATTATCCTGGTGATTATTTCGCAGATAAACCTAGTAAACCTGCCCCTTTTAAAAAAACGGCTCTTTTGAACAGCTCTTTGAAAGGAACGGAGCCATAAGATCCGGCTCCCTTCAAAGAGCCATAATTCCCATCACTATGATGTTGGTTTTGTGTTTCGCATTGAAGATGACGTCACGGCTCCGCCTACACTGCGTTACTATAGTTACTGCCCCAGTTCCTAAACTGTAATGGAAACGCAGCATAAAGTGAGCCAGTCCTACCTATACCGTACTAAGCCATGCGAGGCCCTGCAGTGGAAATGTGCCATTAGAGAGGCTTCCTGGTGTTACAGACCGTTTTTGGACTTCCGTTGTCGTAACTCTTCTATCTACAGTATATGGCTCTGGGCGGGACTAAGTATCGAGGATAGGAGTCGAGGAGGGGAGTTAGAGAAATGAGAAAGGGCCCCGGTGTCAGTACCATATGTGCTCGGGCTATACCCATGAGCAACTCTCATAGGAATGAATGAGGCCCCGCCTCCCACGCTGTATCTGGGGTTGCGTTCCAATAATCCAAAAATCAGCTCCTAAATTCTAACCCTATCGTCTATTCCTTGACCTCTGAGTGAAACGTCACGGGGTTAAGGGATAGTGGATAGGAGAATTCAAAAGGACTTAGGAGAAGAGACTGCAGTACTTTAGAGAATCCGAATGCACTCTCACTATCCGACGTGTTTATGATGCGCCAGCGCCGAGCGGACGTCATTGTGTGCGTCTGCTGCTGTGGGGAAACTATGGAAACTACAGTTTTCTATACAGCGGACTACAACATGGATGTTCAATAAGAACGAGGGACTGCTGTAAACTCATCTGGAGACTCTGCACCGTGCTCTGATGCTGCTGCTTTGCTTTATGAACGTGGGACAACAGAGAAACATATTCTTCATGACCAAAGTTGGAATTGAAATAAAAAAGGAAAGTGAAACTTATGCTCGTCTCCCTCTCCCTCCGGTCCACATTAATACAAATGATCCCAATACGATGATTGTATGAACTAAAGATCTTAAAATCAATACAAATGTATTTATTATAAACGTTAGTCCTTAACATCTATCACTGTGTATATCACCATTCAAACATCCTTTAAAAGTTGAACAAACCCCACACAGCTCAGTAAAGACTGTGAAATGTTGACTTTATTTGATAATTTCAGTGAAAACTAACGTTCATATTTCTCTCTTTGATTATAATACTGATGAACGTTCAAAACAAAGCACTTTGGCAACTTACCACATACGTTTTAAAATGCTTAATAAGCACCGCAACTTTCATGATGTAATTTCTCGGTCATAATCGGTTGTTTCCGTGAACGGCCGACTGTTGTGTGACGGCAAATGCTGCGGCTGCAATGCATTGTGGGACAGAATTTTCTCCTCTCCTGTCGGTTAGGGAGGTCCAGTGGTTCCTAAGCTAAAGGAGGTTATAAAGGAAGTTTGAAACCTCCTTTCCTTTCATTTAGAGAATAGGAACGGCACTTATCATGGCTGCCACTGAGGGACTTCCGGGTCATTTCACTCCTTTAGGAAGGTTCCTAAGCTAAATGGACTATTAGAACGCAACCCAGTTCTTATTATACATCCATGGGGCTACCAGATCTGTTCGGGGTCCGTCGCTTACTAATGACGTCACGCGTTGTGATTGGCTACGGTAATCGCACGCTGAATGGTGTAACTAGGGGCGCTGACTAGCGTATACTGGGGGTCTGATCAAAGACGAATGAGTGTAGGTAGAGAGAGAGAGAAGGAGAAGAATAAGAGAAATCGGGGTTGTTAAAATGATGACCGAGGCTTCTGCTAAGTACTTCTCACAGGAAAAGAGGGATGGATGAGGGGTCAGAGCTCAGGAGACTAGCAGGAGACTGATGTCCAAGAATGAGTGAAAGCAGGACTTGTGCAACCTGGCAAAGTTCAAGAAGTCAGAAGATTGCTCTTTGTAATCTTATCCAGTTATATATATGCAGTTCACCTGTAAATACATATTTAAAAAGCATTTGGCTTTGTCAATATAAATTATTTCCCTTATATCTTTTACTATCTTATATAGAGGTTTGAAAGGGTAAAATTGCCAATTTAGAAATAGAAAACGATGTAGGTTAGAGACGAGTTAAATAAGCTCATATTTGAATTCCCCATAAAAAAACACATAATTTAGACACCCCCATGTTGGGATTTCCTTCAGATTCATGTTAGATGACCCGCCCGATTGGTGTATGATCAAATGTGATTTCTAATTTTAAATAAAAGGAAATAAATTCACAGTTATTGTCAAACAGGAGTTAAATCAATTTCTCGCTTATTGTAAGAATGTATTTCACCATATTCATATTTAAATGATCGGGAAATTACGTTGTAATGATAATAAATCACCTCCCTCATTCAGATTAATGTCGATTGTTATTTTTTATGTTTGAATGTTAAAAAAGAACAATCGACAGTGTTGTAGAGCCGATGAGTGGGAGTCAGCAGGATGATCTTGTATACACGCTACACAGTGGCGACTGGTCATTAGGGGCAGCCCCACCTAGTGTCAGCAGAAAGTATTAAAAATAATTATTACAACAAAATGCAAAAAATAAATATAAAATATATTTTAAGATCATGTTTAATCATCTGATTCGTCTCTACATTGCTGTTGTAGTATGTGTTCTTATAATTAGTGTATACAGAGCCATGTGGGACAAAACCTGATCCTGCCCCTCCCTCTGACTGTCTAAGTGAACGGTGACTGCAAAACCTACACTGCGCATGCTCAGAGTATTTTCCTATTTAATGTGTGTGGCAAAAAATAATGACCATAGGGGCAAAGTGCTGCCATCCCCACCATACGTCATCTCACATCATTCAGAGCTGATTGGCTGTAAGTATGTGTGCCGCGAAAAGTGTGGTGTGTGAAGAGGAGGAGAAGAGCTGCAGTGAGGCATCCTAAAACCCGGAAGTAAGCTGCGCATGGCTTCCCTCCACAAAAAAGGAACGAGATTTCTCCATAGGATTTTAGAAAATAGCTCAAAATAAGATCTGTGGGAAAACGTAGCTGTTAGATAAATGAACGTTTTGTTCAGCCGGATAATATCCACATGTCTACCCTACTTTTATCATTTTCGAATAAAAAATCTATTGATTAGATTAGATTTATGATAGACTTTTGAAACTACAAGAAGATAAGGAGGACTTTTACAAAAAAGTAATAGAGATGTTTGTCCAGAGGGATAGGCAAATGGCCTTCATCTTCAAGTCAAGGTAAGACTGCAATGTTATTGAAAATGGGTTCTTACTAAGAGAGAACAATTTAAATGATATTTAAATGATAAAATTAATTTTTGTTGGGTATCCTTCTGTTGAACTGTCTGTTTAAAAGCAATTGAAGCATCAGACAAAAAAAGCTTTTGAAAATAATATTATATTTTGATTTAATATATTTGTAAACCTGAAGAGTCAGTGCCAGAGCCTCATCAGCCATGAACCTCTCTGCAGAAGCTTATATATAGACATCTGAGTTTTTTTGTGCCCCACCACTTTTGTACATATAGAAACGCCGTCGCTACACAAGCTAGAATGACAACACAACACAGGCCATGGGGGGACACCCGAGACCGGGCAGTGTCCCCGGTAGAAACCGGGTGAAATAGCCAAAAAATTATAAAGCCGGGAAAAATAGGGGGGAAAGTGACTTTGGGTCGGCCTTGGTCAAGCCCTTTTGACCCCCCCAGCCTGGTTCTCGTAAAAGTTGACTTTGTCATTTTTCGCTCAAATGACACCATGGAGGAATGTAACGGGAGTTACGGCCGAGTGCCGGTGCTCTGGCGGTCGGTTCCTCCGAACTGCGGGTTCGACTCTGATGGCCGGGAGGGTATGCTGCGTTGGGGTGGGACCGGCCGATATGAAGCTTGACCAAGACGCACAGTATGACTCAGGGGTCCCGCAGCTGGAACCTCCACCTCCACCTCCGCCGCGGTGCACCCGGCAAACACGGTTGTTTCTCGAACCCTCCACTGTTGTCTAGCGGGTGTAACTAAAATACAATATTTCGTATTTATATATAAATAAATATATACATATATATATATTAGGGCTGTCAAACGATTACAATTTTTAATCAGATTAATCACAGTTTAAAAATTAATTAATCATGATTAATCACCATTCGAACTATGTCCAAAATATGCCATTTCTTTATGTATATTGTTCGGGAATGGAAAGATAAATGATAAGGCGGATATATCCATTTAACACAGTATGTATGTTTATTATAACATTTTTCTGCGTGTCAAAATGAAAGACAACCCACACACCTATCAATCATCAAACCGTGGGGTCTTAATTCATTACGTGTTGATTTCTATCAACGGGGAGTACTTCAGGAAAGTCGACAGAGGGGCGGCGTCTAGTGGAGTACTGCGTGTCCACAGAGTGTGAACGTTGGGATCAGCTGTTTTAGCGCAGTTCTCCGGTGAAGGGGGGAGTCTGCCTCCGCAGCCGGTTGGCGTAGTTTTGGCACAGTTCCGTTGTACAGACCGACGTTAACAGCAGCCCTGTCTGTGCACACGGAGACCGATTCTGTCGTCCGGTGATCTAACCGCCTTCTGGAAAAGCTTCACAAGTACGTCGGTACGCAAATGCGCTTTGTGACACAGGTGACGGTACGCATTTCAGATTACGCACATAACCTGCGTACCAGTTATGTTTTGTTTTGTTTTGTATTGAACATTTTTTAAACATACAAAAGCTCGGTGAGGATATCATCAACTTATCAACATTTATGCAAGACATTCATTCACAATAAGACACCAATAATACATCCAATAAGAGCCAGGGGGAGAGAAAAAAAGCATAAAGGCACAAAAACATTTGAGAGGCATTACACTTACTCAAAATAATAACCATTTGGAAATGTCATTGCAAATCTTTATAGACATGTTACAAGATTGTATTTTCCTAAGGGACAGAAAAAAGGACTTGAACTCATTTATGAAACAGGGAAAGGAGGGCTTGCCTCCTCTCCATTTACTACAATGTAAATGGTATTTACCCAAAATAATAATTATATTTACCAAATCAGATATGGGAGAATCCAAATTATCAATATAATAGAAAATGTGATATTTTGAAGGCCGGAATGTTTGCTAATTTAAGTAACAACCAACCTCTCACATTCGACCAAAACAATTTAGAAAAAGGGCATGAGACATCCTGCTGAAATGCAATATGTGAAAGCCTTATAAAGCCTTTTTCGCACATCTGACCAAAAATATTTGTAGAACTCTATGGTTATACCGTCCAGCCCTGGTGATTTGCCACCAGACATTTACAGTAATGCACTATCTAATTCTTCAATTTTTAGTCGATTGTCCATATACTGTTTAAAAGGATAATCTATTGTCTTTTTGAATTCTGTAATTTTACTAAAAAAGTTATCACAATTTTCTTTAGAAAATTTTGAGTTATATAAATTGCTATAAAAAAGTATAATTTCTTCGTTTATCTGGTCTTGATTTTCAATAGTGACATCATTAACACTCAGTTTTTGGATTTTCTTTTTCACGTGTCTTTGCTTTTCAAGATTGAAGAAATAAGAAGTGTGTTTCTCTCCTTGCTCAATCCATCGGGCTCTCGAACGAATAAAAGCTCCCTTAGCTTTTTCCAAATACATATTGTCTAAGTTTGTAAATTGAATTTATCGCAATCTGTCTCACACTAAATTTAAACCATTCCCATTTACTGAGAGATGACATCTCCAAAGCCAGAGTTTCTTGTATCAGTTGTTTGATCTTTTTACAAAAATCTGCATTCTCCAAAAGACTACTATTGCATTTCCATATCGGTTTAAGATTGGGACTGAAGTTGCATAGTAAAAAGGACAAAGAGATGACACAGTGATCAGTCAGAGGTGATGCTGAAATGTCACACTTTGAGACATTATTAGTTAAACTAGTTTTTAACCAATAATCGAGCCTAGAACACTGACCATTGTTCGAAGAGTTAAACCAGGTATATTGTGACTTTGAGGGATTATTTATTCTCCAAACATCAGTTAAATTAAGTTTAGAGGCCAAGTGAATAATAGAATCATTAAAATGATGACAATGTCCCCTTAAAGGAAGACGATCTAACCACTCATCAGGAACTACATTAAAATCCCCTCCGATTATAATCTTATCAGTCATATAAAGTACTTTCCATTCCTCTAATTTTTGGCACAAGATTGAAAGAAAATGATTGTTTTTAATCTTTCTGTTACACCCATAAACACACAGTATGTAATTAGTCCCATTAACATCAGTCACAACCATTAGCCAATGGCCGTTTGTATCACTCCGGTGGTCAATTATATTTCCAGGTAACCTGTTAAATAAAATCATCACTCCAGCTGAATGTGATGTTCCATGGCTGAACAAATGTAGTCTCCACATTGTACTTTCCAGAACTTAGTGTCTGCCTCTGCAGAGTGAGTTTCTTGCAGAAAAACACAATTTGCCTTTTGTTCCTTACAAAAAAGAAAAATTGCCTTTCGTTTCACATTGTTTTTTAGCGCCCTAGCATTTAAGGATATGAACGATAACATTGAAAGAGCAAAGATAGAAACCTTAAGAAAATGCGCAAAGGAATGCTATATCGATGCGCGGGAGTGAGTAACGTAGCCCTAAACAAACATATTTAGTGCAATAGCTCACAACATTTTGAATATAACCTGAGACATGTCCAATCCTAAAAACATAAAAATAAACACTCAAACTGAAAACTTCAGCATACCTACTGAGGACCGAAAACCTGCTCCCTGTCCCTCCAGTTAATTACTGCGGTGTTTTTCACGTTATTCCGGGTCCACTCTTTTGTTGTCAATCAGCGCGAGGCCTTCCTTCAGAAAGGCTCTCTTCCCTTCTCCTGGCTTCTCGAAGCAGTGGCCACAGCTTGGAGCGAGCCTCCCGGTCCTCCTTGGAGAAATCCTCTTTGAAACGAATGTGCATCTCGCTGCAGACTCTCGCATCTTTGGACGTTTTCCAGATCTCGTCACGGACAGTCCTCATCGCGAACTGAATGATGATGGACCTCGGTGTGTTGTTGGAAGGAGCTGCTTTACCCTTCATACCCGGCCGATGGACAGTGTCTATGAGTCACGCAGCTTTTCCACAGACAGCGGAACAACTCTTGTGAGTATCCCGATCACAGCTTCTCTTGTGTTTTCTCCTTCTATTCAGGCAGACCATTCATCCTCAGATTCCACCTGCGTTTGTAGCGGGCTTGCTCCTCGACAGACTTACGTAGTAAAGTGTTATCTTTCAGAAGATCATCAAACTTTTTCTGAAGAGCAGAAATGTCTTTCTTATTTTCTTTAGCTGCTTCAGTGTTTGCTTCAATGCGATTTTCAAACTTTTTTAACGGCTCTGTCTGTTCATCCATTTTTCCGGATAAGACTTGTATTGCCTGGAGAATGGTGCTGCTGCTATCCTCTGCCATTTGTGTTTCGCCATGAACCTTTGATTTCTTTGGATTCGGTCCTTTAGTTGGTGTGTGGTCCCAATTTATTTTGTGTTTGACTCTTGTCCGCTTCCATGTCCTCAATATCCGAGTCGTCACTTGCCAACTTTTAAATTGTAATCGTGGTCGGTCATGCTAGCAGGCAGGGGCGGCGGGTGCTGTGGCTAAAGAAGGCTAACCCCCTAAACGCACCAGGAGCGTCTGCGCTACGGCTGCGCCACGCTGCGACCTCCTCCTGCGACCTAACACACCAGGCGCGTTTCAAAACGTTGCGGAAGCGGAGCGTCGTGTGTGCAGCCTCGCAGTTGTTGTTGATTTTGGAATATTTCCTGGACATTTTGTACTTCTACAAGTAAGTAGGCTACGTAGTTAAATGGTTTATGTCTGTTTAAATTGGGTTTATTGTTGTTATTTCCTATGTTGTTGTGTTGTAGACTACAGACACAGTTAATAATAATTGTAATATTCCAGTTATAAACGACATGAATCAAAGATGTGTTGCTGTATTTTATTGGTAAAAAAATATGCATTCATCATCATAATTATTGTGTATATATATATATAATTGACAGTGCCTGTAAACCCGAGGAGAACGCTGCAGTATTCTCCTACTTGAAAGACGGTGGTGGGGGGAGGAGAAGGAGCCGGTTTTGGGTTCACCCGGTGCACCCCCTCAACCAGCAAAGCAGACAACAAGGTGATTTTCATCACTTCCTGCCTGCGCCGCGCTGCGCCGCTTCAAAAATAGGATTCATCCTATATTTTAGAAATTCCGCGCGCCGCGCGTCTGGAGGAACAGCACCCATTGACTAGAGTGGCCGCGATCTTTGCGAGCAGCTGTAACGCAGCGCAGACGCTCCTGGTGCGTTTAGGGGGTAAGCCTTCCCAAATATTTGTGTCACTGCATCCTGGTAAAATAAAAATATAATGTATAATGTTTGTGTCTTTGACATTAGCACTGCTATGCAGCCACCTGTGCCCTGTACTACGAAGCCAGTTCAAACCCCGGATATGATTGAGTTATCTAAACTAACCCTAACAAACTTTAAAGTTCATATTTGTCTAATATTAGTCATCCATGACTTAAACATAATAATCCAGGATACAAGCCACCTGCGAGGTGAATACAGAACAACTGGTTACAAAATAAATAAACTACCGAGTGTTTGAAAGCGTATAGTTTTATGATATCACTGCCCGTCTAAGACACGAGTGGATCTGACTTTAATTACATTTGAGTTGAGTGTTTCGTCAACCTAATGTGTTGCTTAAAATAATGCTTCTGCATACAGTCTGTGACACTGAGTGTTGCACGGCCGGCTTAGCTGACTCAGATACGGAGATAATATAGGCTATGATATTATATGATCGATGATGTGATTGATGATGTGATATGAATGATAAGTGCGACACGTCGGCGTCTTCTCTGCATACGGCAGTTTAAACTGTATTTCCTTTATCCTGTAATATGACTTGAGAGATTTAAACTCCGCACACTGAGTTGATCTCTTTTCTATAGACGCCGGAGGCGGGCAGCGTCAGGTAAAAAAGTGATTTAGCCTTCTCAAACCTGAGCCTCACGCGCCGCCTATGCTAGCAGGCACTTTATGTCAAAAGTGTTGGTAACTGAAGAGTTAAAGTAAAATGTGACTATTTAAGCTTCTATGATAACTTAAAGTGTATCATGAATAAGCTATTGCCTGTCGGTTTTTTCGGTCAAGGACGCAAATCTAAACTTTTTTTACGAGCCTGCAACCTTGCTGCTTCTCACTCCGCCAGCTTGAAGTCTTTTTCGTGGAGAGGTTACCAAAAGTATTCTCCGTCGGGACTTCCTGCAACAACACCACGCCGTTATCTTGATTCTGATTGGCCAGAAGACATTATCAAAGATGTTCTATTGAGAAGACGATCACTACTTGACAAAAGTTTTCAAAACTGTTTCTGGTCTTCGGTATTTCCAGACAAGTGGCTGCTGAAATCAATCTTACTAACTGCTGTCTGTGCAATTCTCGGCACGAGTTGGCGGACTTTATTTTGGTGGGGCTAAGCCATTTCTTGGTATGGGTGTAGCTGCCTACCCCAGCCATACCCTGGCGCTGCCACTGGTGGGATGTATGGGGCGGGCCATTCTGCACATGCGTTAAATGCGTTAAATATTTTCCAAAAAAAAACGACCGCCATTAACGCGATAATTTGGACAGCATTAATATATATAGATAATAAGTGTCACGGTTTTATTTTGTATTTGCATGCATTTCCTGTTTGGAAAGTGGCGCTGTACTGATAGTGGATTTTATTTTGGAATTCTTAGCGTGCACTTCCTGTCCTGAGACTGGAGGTGTCCTCAGAGTGCAGGGCTGCAGTCGAAAGAGGCTTCTCAATACTCAAATTTCTCCTCCTGCTACGCTGACGACACCCAATTAATTCTGTCCTTTCCCCGCTCAGAGACCCAGATCGTCGCACGCATCTCCGCTTGACTAGCAGACATCTCTCAGTGGATGTCTGCTCATCACCTCAAGCTCAACCTTGCCTGACTAATTCCTGTCTGCTGTGTTTCAGCTTCACTCGGAGACAACATGGCTTCCAGGTTAGAGGACGATCTCTGCTGTCCGGTCTGTCAAGAAGTCTTCAGAGATCCTGTTCTTCTGTCCTGTAGCCACAGCTTCTGTAAAGCCTGTCTGCAGAACTGGTGGGATGGGAAAGAAGTAAAGGAGTGTCCCGTTTGTAAGAGAAAATCTTCAAGAGAAGAACTTCCCTGTAACCTGGCTTTAAAGAACCTGTGTGAGACCTTCTTACTGGAGAGAGGTCAGAGACCTCCAGAGGCTCTCTGCAGTCTGCACTCTTTGAAACTCAGACTCTTCTGTCTGGACCATCAGCTGCCAGTGTGTCTCGTCTGCAGAGATTCAAAAGCACACACCGACCACAGAATCAGACCCATGGATGAAGCTGCTCAGAAGCTCAAGAAGAAGCTCCAGAAAGCTCTGCGGCCCTTTCAGGAGAAACTGGAGCTCTTTCGAAGAAGTTCAAGTGGAGTTTGATCAAACCGCAGGACACCTGAAGGGCCAGGCTCAACACACAGAGACGCAGATTAAGCAGCAGTTTAAGAAGCTTCACCAGTTCCTAGAAGAGGAAGAGGAGGCCAGGATGGCTGCACTGAGGGAGGAAGAGGAGCAGAAGAGGAAGATGATGGAGGAGAAGATGGAGGCTGTGAGCAGAGAGATAGCAGCTCTTTCACTCGCAGTCAGAGCCACAGAGGAGGAGCTGAGAGCTGAAGACGTCTCCTTCCTGCACAACTACAAGGCTGCAGTGGAGAGGCTGCAGCGCCCCCTGCTGGAGGACCCACAGCTGCCCTCAGGAGCTCTGATAGACCAGGCCAAACACCTGGGCAACCTCAGCTTCAACATCTGGAGCAAGATGAAGGACATGGTGTCCTTCTCTCCTCTCATCCTGGACCCAAACACGGCTAATCCATTCCTCTTCCTGTCTGAAGATCTGACCAGAGTATAAGTGTTCACTATAAAGTGATAATATTAATAATTATAATAGAAAGAAAACATAGGCCTACTCTTGAGTCAATGTGCATCGTTGTGATCTGTTAGTATGCTCTATGCTGGTGTTACTGTTGGATTTAAAATATTGGAGAATATGTGGGGATTTTCTTCAAGTGTGAAATATAGGGAGCTTGAAATTTGTGAGTATTTAATTTATAGGAGAAAATGGTTTACTGAAAGAGTTGTTTTGAGTAATATGTTACGGACTTCTGTAATATCATTAGGGGACATTCATTTTGGCATTTAACAACCAAGACAGATAGCATGATTCGAAAAAGACAGAGCGGAAAGGGTTAGATGTATTTAACCTCAGTGTGTTAGAATTTCTATAGGTAATGCGTCCCGAGACCTGGACTCTCTCTCTCTGCCTGTCAGACGGCTAAGACCCCGATCCGCCTGAGCAAACAAAGACCTATCCCAAGCAGGAGACTGCTCCTTCTCAATAGAGCAGACAGAGAACCAGAGCTGAACCAACAACAACAACAACAACAACAACAACAACAACAACAACAAGAACAAGAACAATCTCCACCTGTGGCAGCCAGAACCAAAGCTCCATAAAGCAGCAGAGAGACTGTGAAGGAGGAGATGAAATGCAAAGCAGTACCAGAACAGTGGCATGATGGGGCTGCAGATGTAACTGGGCAGATGGCTGCCTCAAAGAGTTACAGCGAATGGATTCAAGAGCTGATGGACAAAGGGGGAGGAGTCAGAGGAGTTGGTCGAGCAGAATGTGAGGAGGCCGGGGTCACGGCTCGAGATAAACCAGGCCATAAGGTGAACCCTGTTATCGTTTCAACCCGCTCCACAGAAGTGGAACTACACAATCTTTAGTTCATACAAAAGAACTTATCATGCTTATCCACCAAAAGTTTGTCGCTAAAATTCCTGCCAATTCTTCTAGGCACGTAATTATTGGCTGAACTAGTTCCTTCAAAGCGTAATAATATCTTGGTCCAAAGTAGTGCCACGGTTCGTCACGTGATCGTGCTCCACCAATTGGGTAGCTGCATCAACAGAAGTGAAAGATGGCCGCCTACATGGTTGCGCTAAACCAGACCAAATGGATTCTAAACAGTGCTGTGTGCTTGTTTTATGTCATGTTTTGTCATATGTCTTAATACATCACTAAGTCCGAGTCATAAATAAGTAAGTAATAATCAACCTTTGTGTGCTTCACAGACGTAATATGCCTGTAACAATGTTTGTGTGTTGATAATTTTGACTTTTTGAGACTCTCTGGTGCGTCTGGAGCCTTCTTTCCACCGTTCTTAAGCTCTTTTCTGTTCTTTTGGTTTTAGCGCCGCGCTCACACATCACTCAGAGATACGTTTGTTTTTGGTACATTTATTTCCAAGTTATCGTATCTTACCAGACGAGGTTGAAACAGTGTTCGTCCTTTAAATAAACAAATAGTCTCTTCTCTGCAGTGCAATGCAGCGGTCAAAAAACCGTGTGGCTTCACAACCAAACTAGAACACAGAGTATAATCAGCAGGACTCTTTTAACCAGCTGAGACAATCACAGCACCAATCAGCCGTGTCTGCGGATCACGATCACTAGTGATGGCGAGATGAAGCCTTATGAAGCTTTGAAGCTTTCCAGCCAGTTGGTTCCAAAAGGGTTCATCTCATGAGGCTTCATCATGGGCTTCATCTGAACACAAACCCCCTGTTGGTCAAAGTGTGTAAAACAGGCAGATTGGACATCTCAACAGTGTGCTCTATCTCATACCGAGTCCCCAATGAGTCAAGCCTTAGAATAACTCTAAACAACGAACATTAAATCATATCTCCATGTCAACAATATTGTATTTATTCCAGTTGAATGATTGTGATTGAAAAGCCCAAGGAGGCTGGTAAACATTGCAAAGAGGGATTTGTATTCCTTAATAATATTCATAAACTTAGCCATGTTGTAGCCGGAGAAAGGCTAAACCATATCAAAGAATGCATTTATTAACTACATTATCTCATTTAGCTGTAGCTTTTATAAACAACACAAAATACGTATTGTTCAGTCGTTGAACCAGGGACCCTGCGGTCAGGAGTCAACTGCTTTCAGGCTGAGCCGCAGCACACTCACTAAAGCTCCCAGAAAACACTGCAACATATTTATTCATGTTTTTATTCCACAGTGTATATTACCCATGCTTGTATCTATTTATACTTATGACATGTTCTGACCTCTATATAAGTGAGGGTCTGAGCTCTCTTAATGCCATCGTGTCACGGGGCCCGGGTACAGGAGGGGTAATATGGTTCTTATAAATACATCCATGGCATGGGTAATATCAGCACTGTGGTTCAACCATCCATGGGTTCAACGGTTCAACCGATCTGAATCGCTTCCTGAAGCAGTCACGTGGTGTCGACAGGCAGCGAGGCTTCGTTTGTCATCGATGACGTCACTGGCCCAAAACGATACAAGCCTCGATACATGCTTCACAAAAAGCTTCGGGGATTACTCGACACACGCTCCGAAGCCTCGGCACAATACGTAACATCACTAATTTTGACATCCCCCTGGATCCTTAATTTGTACACATCACATTATTATGGTTGTCTATGGTGTCATTTAATTATGTTTAATCTGTCATCCATGTTTTGTTGATCTGTGCAAACTGTAAATCCCACAGGGACAAATATATAACTTTTGATTTTGGGCTAGTGGTTACACTGATGCTTCAATACATGTTGAAATAGTATATACTACAGTTAATGGAGAGCAATTTAAAATGCAGCCCCATTTTATTTTATTCAAGTTTATTTTTTGCATGTAGGTTTTAATGTGGTATATGAGTACGATTCAGTTCCAGTCCACTGTAAAGTGAAACAAAACTGACACATTTACAGCTTCACTGGTTTCTGGCTTTGAGTCCCAACAGGCACTTTGTTGCAGGGACCAAAATACATCCCAGGAGGTTCCATCTTCCACAAGGCCTTTTAGTCTAAACACAAATGTGTGATGTCATGAATAGCATTGAGTCAATAAGTCTTGCTTCAGTTTTCCCCCAGATGCCTTGAAATAATGGCATCTGTAACTATACTCATCTAATCATTCATATTGTCACTTTTTTTTTAATCAGTCCTCAAACAGGAGTGAATAGATTTGCTAAGCTAAAGTAACAACTCAAGGCTTTGTAAACCATCTAATTGTACCTCTAAAACATATTGACTACCCTAGTAGAGTTCTGGGTACACCATTAGAATGCAGTCTCCAGTCAGAAAACCCAATGGACACAAAGTTATGAGACCATGTTTATATCTTAATGTGAAGGTCATTATATTGCCAGGAGCCCATGGTAAACACCCTTTAAAGAGGCTACTCATGTACAGAGGCTTTGTTGCAGCAACTGAAGTTCAAATATAAACTGGCTGACCTCCAATACATCACCTTTATACAGCCGTTACAACTAAAGCAAATGACACCCCAGCAAATAAATGCCATGGTGTAGTACCGTTTCTAGCAGCAGACAAGTCCAAGAAAAGACATGGAAGACAAATTACAATTTTGAGTCCACTCCTAAATGTTTACCGTTAAATATGGAATACTTTTGCTCATTAGGAAACAATCGTTTGAATTTAATTGTTTTTAGCTGTGAGCAGGTCATCAGTTTTCCTTGTGTATTGCAACATTAAAAAGCAAACAAATTAAAGTTTGAATCATTTATTATCTCTTTGAGTCCATTGTTTCAGAAAGGTCAGATTCTGTTGCAGTGGTGTTGGCCAGTGGGGGCACAGCCACATTAACCGCAGCAGTTGGGAGGACTTCATCGAGCGCCGCTGTGTTGGTACTGTTCAGCACCGCTGCCTTCGGCTGCAGGCGGGCCTCAGGAGAGGGTTTTACTAGAAGTTCAGGAACTTCCTCAGCATCTTCATCTGTAGTCGTAGAAGTGTTAATGTACAAGGTGCATTGCAGAGTGCCATTTAAAAAAAACATTTTACCTTTTTCTGTTCCACTTTTGTCTTCTTCGTCTTTATTCTGCTCAGAAGCTAAAGTCACAACGTCCACCTGGTTTTGGGTCGATGATGAATCAGGAAGCAGTCCTTTCCTCTGATCTTTGACAGAAAAACAATTCAACATTAAGATTTCATTATGGGCCATTTTAATCTCAATTTAGAGATTGTTAAAGGCTTCAAATGAACAAAGAATAATTCAATACCGGCATTGACTTACCAACTCTGTTTATTCCACTCCTCCACTGGCTGCCATACATTGTAGATCTGCTGATTTGATCAAGAATGGAAGAAGGCTCCTCTGCAGGTATGGGTCGGCTTTTCTGCTTGGCTGGCAAGACCATCATCGGTCCCACTCTGGCCTGATGTTCCCACACTAACACAAACCAGCACAATGCATGTTAATTCAGTTACCCAGCCATCATCACGTCTAAAACCTATGCCAAAACATGTCACAATTGATCATTATGACGACATCTATTCTGCAGCCAATATTCATCATACAAGTTTCTACAAGCTCCACACCTGTACTGGTCTTCAGTCCACTCCTCCAGAGGGGTTCACGCTCTTCTGGCTTCACAAACCCTCGAGGCCTAAACTTGCTCGGGCTGCTGGGAGTTTGCTCAACTCCAATTGGTCTTTTGCATTGCCCACATAAGTAGTCATTACCATCAGCGGACTGCCATCTGATAAATAAAAACATTCAGCACCAATACTTTGTTTTTTGTGTGTAATTTCACATATTTTAGACTGGATCTCACTTACCTTCCATTCACAAAAGTGCACGCCTTGGTTGTTGCATCTGTGCTATTTATTGGAACAGCATACAGGTGACATGTGATGTAGAGCTATGAGAAAAGGAGGTGTTGGGAAGCATGCACACACAATCATGTTTAAGGGTGCGTTCACACCTAATAGTCCGCTCTCTGGTGCGCACCAGACGACAGTTTGTTACATCGTTTCATTTTTCAGAAGGTTCGGTTTGCGTTCACACGGGCAAAACTCGAACGGACTATAAACTTTAAACACAAGTCATGTGCTCGGAAATGCTGTTCAACCATTGGTCAGACATTAAGGGGGTACAAACGCAATCCCGGCAATTTCTAGCGGAGCCTCCGCCATGGAGCATCGGCACTTTCGGCAGGTTATTCTCATGCTGCTGTTAGTCTGGAGATCCACAGACACTAGCGGCCCGCGCATATGATTATATAATCAGACAACGTCCGTTAAAAAAACATTACTACATGGCTTTGTTGAATACTCGATTCTGATTGGTCAATTCAAAACACGTGACACGTTTTTAATCCAGAACAGACAGACCGCTGTCAAGGATTTATTGACCATTGTTAAGGACGCTCACATCTGTACAAAGAAGTCCGTTCGATTTAACTGTACACAGTTTGGCTGAAACTAATTGACAAGACAAGAGCGACAAGAAAACAGCGGAGAAGTAACGGGCAGAAACCCTCCTTTTTACGCAGCGGTCCAGACATAGGTCAGACGGCGACACATATTCAGTTGCCAGTTACTTTGGCATTAGGGCAGGGATATCTAGATACTTCCCAAGGTTTGACATCATGAATTGTGCTACTTTCAAAAGCAAGCAACGATTTTTTCAAATCTGTAATCATGAAGCTCCTCAAAAACGCTATCGAAGCAGTTCCTGCCGTTGCTACGTTAGTTCAAACAGTAACAACGGACTGTTTTTCTTAGCCGATGCATGTAAATACAACTATTTTTTAAATCAATAAAATAATTTTCTAAATCCACAAAAGCATTTCAATTAATATTGGGAGTCATGTCGTTACTTTGTTGAGAATGTGGCCGTGTAATAAGCGGGATAATGTGCAGCAGCGCGGTCATTATGGGGAAAGAACACCTTCATGCCGATCGAGATCCCTCCGCCTCGCGTCGGGCTCCTGATCAGCCGGTCGGTGTTCTTTTCCTGCGTATCCATGAGACGTTCTGCAGAGGAGGGGCGTTTCACCGACGACCGGTGTTCTTACTTTTATGTAGCGGACGGAGAATTTTTACTTTACACATCACTGTTCAACACTTCATTCTGCTTCACTCTTTAACTAAACAGCCGCGGATGTCTTGAAAGACTCTTTCGCTAAAGATTTTTGAAGATATCCGCGTTCTTGTGACACGTAAATACTGCGCTTCCTATGTTTTGGTGCGGACTGCGTTCACACCAGCAATGAACCGCTCCAGAGTTCACAAGCAAGCGCTCCGAGACCACCTATTTTAGCGGACCAGAGTCCGGTTGTTCAGTTCACTTCAGAGGTCTCGGACTGCGTTCACACCGACCCAAATGAACCGCACCAAGCGGCTAAACGCACCAGGGTTCGATTCAACCAGAGCAATTTAATAGAGCCTCACCTCCCCTCTGTCCTCATTATAAAATCTGAAGGCATCAATGGACATGTGGAGCTTGTCATCCTGTGTCCTGGCTAAGAATTGAGACCTTGAGCCTGGAAGCTGAGAGTCAACAAAGCACCTATGATGAGGAAAAACAAAAAGAGCAACACTAAATTAGCACTCATTGACTACTATAACCAGAGTCTACATTACCCACAATGCAACTCCACCGCTAACATTTCTAGTCATATCGAGAGGCGAAGTCTCTCCCTTTCCGGGGGACCTCCATGGGACCTTATTTCTAAAAAAGTATGTATTGAAGTCAATGGAGAGAGAAAGATGATCTTTCGATCCCGTTTGAATTGTGCCACGAATTACACATATGACGTTTGTCAAATTTAAAAGATAATTATGCAAGTCAAAAAATAAAAGTGTGTTGTAAAAATGTGAAGTAACCGCTCAATGAACTACCTCTCGCGTCACAGACCAAGACGGCCGTCACCTTGGCACATTTCATTTCTTCCTTTCAGAATGAGGTGAAAAGTATTAAAAGAGCTGAACATCACTCCAAGTCTGGGCGTGTTGAGAGCTGTACATACACACAAGGGGAGTCAGTTGATTCCTAAGAGCCAGCATGCGGGACTGGGTCCCGTAGTCTTTCTAGTTGCGTATTTCTCATAGTCTTATATTTGAACAGTTTTACTACAAACTGACTTTTTTGACATGGAAATAATTTTTTAAGATTAACGAACGTCATATGTGTAATTCATTGCACAATTCAAACGGGGTTGAAAGATAATCTTTCTCTCTCCATTGACTTCAATACACAATTTTTCCGAAATAAGGTCCCATGGGTCGCAAGTAGATGGCCTTCACCTCTCTATTGGCAAGTTCTGGAAGTAGTTCTTTAGAGTCAGAACTGCACAAATCTGACCTGTGCGGCACAGAAAGGAAGAACTAGAATACCAAAGATTAAAAGAAAACTGCAGCTAGCCTTAGCTAATGGCTAACTTGAAGACGACACTAAAGGACTGATCTTTTATTAACCCGTCACTCGAGTCAGCATTGCTCGTGTCTGAATTAAACCACTTGAAGAGCCTTACACATTAAACAGCTCCCTCTAGGGTCAGAAAAAGACTTTACTTTTTGCCATTTAGCAATTTGCAGCCGTACCCATTTCCAATGAAGGCATGCCTGGGGCTGGAGTGCATGTCAGGGCTCAGTGTAGCCACGCAGCTGCTCACAAACACTCGGAGCGCCACGTGATGCCCAATTCTGACCGAGGCCTCGATGCTGATGGGCTCACCGAGTTGAAACACATTAGAGCCTCTTCTGTGCTGCCAGTCACCTGCACACGGACAGAAACAAGGACTAAGTGCAAATAGAGCCATGACAACTCATAACATGAGATAATTATCAAAACCCACTTGTCATTATTCTCAAGTTAAACTGCAACATTTCCACTGCAGCCTGGGTCGACATGAAGGGGATCCAGGTAGGCATGAGTGAAGAACTGGACAAACTGTACTTCCTAAGAAACAGAAAACATGCATTAAAAAAAAACAGACATCATTCAAAGATGTTTACAATGTGAGCTTTAAAAACAAAAAGAGACAAAGACCTTTCGTAATGACATTCAAGTGGAATTACAGCCTCCTCCATTCGAACAACACCATATGGAGAAGCCTCAGGAGAGTATATGAGGAGGTTTGTGTAGATCAGAGAGTCCTCAGTTACCTGTGGAGAGTAGACGTGTTTAAAACTAGAAGCTATAATGAATCATATATGAAATATATTTAAAGTTACCCAGCGTCTGGTGCCGCACTCCACAAGTCCAACACTGATACTGTACTCATCTGCTGAAGACGCTGTAGCTCTGCAGTACTGGTTGTTAGTCTCTACTCCAAGGCGTATCTCGTCACCATCAACAGGAGCTCCAACCGCAAACATATCGGCTTTGATAACAATCTCCAAGGAGTCTGGATGACAGGTCACTCTGATGGTATTCACCTGCTGCGGTTCCTCAGCCGGAGACTTCTGCTGCCCGAGTTCTGACCTGCCTGTGTTCGCAAGGCTCTGAAACGAAGCATCTTGTGTGTAACGTGTGGACGGGAAAGCAAAAGAGGAGCTAACACAGAGTCCTACAAGGAGGATAACCTGAAAATTAAAGGCCTCCATAAGTGAAACTGGTCCGCTGCTCTCTGTCTTCCTGACTGTCTCACAGTAGGCCTATGGTTCAGGGTGAGCGGTGGAGCTTTTTTAAACTCTAGCCGATCATTATCCTCATCAGAGCAGCACACCTGCATCCAATCAGACACACATCAGCTTAATTGGCTGCACACTCTGAACTCAATACATGAAGCTGATTGGGAGAGAGGTGAAGGGCGTTTTCACAGGTTTAAAATGTGCATATATTTGCTTCATTGCTTGTTACTTTGGATTTTAAATAAAAATGTTAGTGTTGCAGTTCATGAAAACCATGCAGGAAGCATTTTGACTAGTGATGGTGAGATGAAGCCTTGTGAAGCTTTGAAGCTTTCCAGCCAGTTGGTTCGCAAAAGGGTTCATCTCATGAGGCTTCATCATGGGCTTCATCTGAACACAAACCCCCTGTTGGTCAAAGTGTGTAAAACAGGCAGATTGGACATCTCAACAGTGTGCTCTATCTCATACCGAGTCCCCAATGAGTCAAGCCTTAGAATAACTCTAAACAACGAACATTAAATCATATCTCCATGTTAACAATATTGTATTTATTCCAGTTGAATGATTGTGATTGAAAAGCCCAAGGAGGCTGGTAAACATGGCAAAGAGGGATTTGTATTCCTTAATAATATTCATAAACTTAGCCATGTTGTAGCCCGGAGAAAGGCTAAACCATATCAAAGAATACATTTATTAACTACATTATCTCATTTAGCTGTAGCTTTTATAAACAACACAAAATACGTATTGTTCAGTCGTTGAACCAGGGACCCTGCGGCCAGGAGTCAACTGCTTTCAGGCTGAGCCGCAGCACACACACTAAAGCTCCCAGAAAACACGGTTGAACCGTTGAACCCATGGATGGTTGAACCACAGTGCTGATATTACCCATGCTTGTATCTATTTATACTTATGACATGTTCTGACCTCTATATAAGTGAGGGTCTGAGCTCTCTTAATGCCATCGTGTCACGGGGCCCGGGTACAGGAGGGGTAATATGGTTCTTATAAATACATCCATGGCATGGGTATTATCAGCACTGTGGTTCAACATCCAGGGTTCAACGGTTCAACCGATCTGATGCGCTTCCTGAAGCAGTCACGTGGTGTCGACAGGCAGCGAGGCTTCGTTTGTCATCGATGACGTCACTGGCCCAAAACGAAACAAGCCTCGATACATGCTTCACAAAAAGCTTCGGGGATTACTCGACACACGCTCCGAAGCCTCGGCGCAATACGTAACATCACTAACGATCACCTGACACCAATCAATTATACTCCATTACATGTCCTTATTCAGTATGTACTGTTTTCTACGTCATACCTTTTTATATTTGTAATACATCTCGTTGTTATGGTTCATCAGTGTTGTTTTCATTTGTGGAGGGATGAATGAGTAAATAAATGAATCCATGGACATTGGTATCAGCAAGGCAAGGCAAGTTTATTTATATAGCACTTTTCAACACAAGGCAATTCAAAGTGCTTTACAACAAATGAAAGACATTAAGAAAATGGCATTTAAAATCAGTCATTAAAAAGAAAAGCTAATAAAATAAACATTAAAAGAAAAAAGACATAAAAGTTACAGCAGTCTAAGATGTGAATAGTTCAATTAAAAGCAGCGACAAAAAGAAAAGTCTTCAGCCTGGAAGTACTGCTTTTTATTGATCTAACTTACTTAACAAGTTAACCTTCTTCTTGGACGCAGCTATGTATGAAATCAAGTCATTTTAAGAGTGCATTTAACGTGTACAGGGTAACAACAGACAGACAAAAAGTCCTCAGTCTAATGGAATAATCCACGAGCTCAGCCAATGAATCTAGCGATGCGAACATGGTAGTCCTGGGGCCTATACTGCGAAGCCGGTTCAACCTAACCTGGATGTGTTTGAGTTAGCCGGTTGGCCTCATCCAAAACATACGCGCTCTCGCTAAACTGGACTACGACGCGGGTTATCAAGTGGATCGCTCAAGCCAGCCGTGTCCTATCTAGTTAGGTGCGCGTTCACATGAAAGGGGTGGTATCTGGAGCATTCGACCAATCACAGACATGGAGAAGCGCACTGACAGCGCAGCGTCATACTTCCTGAATGAAAAGTGAACTTTAACACTAGTCAAAAATGAAGAAGTTAAACTTTAAACATCCATGACTTAAACATTTTATCCAGGATCAAAGCCACAGAGCTGCACTTGCAAGGTGAACACAGCTGGGTAACAGAACAAGTGTTTGAATGCGTACATTAACAGGTGTATGATATCACTGCCCGTCTAAAACACGATCTGACTTTAATTACATTTGTCTCGAGTGTTTCGTCAACTTAATGTGTTGCTTAAAATAATACTTCTGCATACAGTATATGACACTGTGAGTGTTGCACGGCCAGATACGGCTCAGCTGACTCAGATATATGACAAACACTATGATGTGATATGCCGCGGACTGTACTTAATGTACTCTGATCCAGTTACTTATGTTGTGGCCGATATTTAAGTAAGCTTTCTTAACGCTAATGTTATAATTGTCAGATTGCTCTGAAGATGGAGGTGATATTCTATTAATGTTCACGTTCACAGAGTCGGTGATTTTTGCCGGCGTTGCAGTATAAGGTGAGTCCTGACAACTGGCGGCATTCTATTATTTTCGTCATAGGAATCCGGGGCGTGAACATTGAGGACCCATTGTTGACTTACCATGTCGATCGCCTCGTTTGTCGTTTGCGTTCATCTTTTGCTATATCTGCCTTCCTAAGATCACTTTGATGCACATTCAGTACTCGTATGTGAGGTTGTGGATGAGAGGTGGATATCGTGACGCTTACAGGGAGGTATCGAACATTACAAAGTAGGTGACTGTGTGGATGCCTGTTCAAAATATTGCAAACTTGAATAAATCATTGAAATTATATATTTGTGTCCGACTTTCATTTGTAGATGGTGGATAAGCATGATAAGTTCTTTTTTATGAACTAAAGATTGTGTAGTTCCACTTCTGTGGAGCGGGATTTCTTTTCTAGAGGACTTTTCGAGGTTCACCTGGCGGCCTAAAGGGAATCAACGGGAATGAGTGAGTGTGCACATAAACACACTTATTCAAATAAAAAGAACCACATTTAAAGAAATTGAATTGACTTGATAAATAAGTGAAGATGAACAGTTGTATTACTCATGAATTAATCAATTGGTAAATTAAAAATAGCAGTAAAGAGGAAACTATCCTAAAACACTGAGGGTACTGTGGGACAAAGACATATTCACTACACTGTAAGCAGTGGGTGTTTTGGAGTTAGGAGTTCAGAGTAGAACAGATTCTTCTCGTCATGTGGACAAATTATTCTTTTACCGTTTTTATTCATGTGGGAATTTGGTAGAGATTTAATTTGTTACAGTATTAATCTACAGTTTAAAGGGAGAGTTTTAGTAACCACTCTATAACATCAGACAAATATTTCAATTTGAGGTATTGGTTTCACCGTTGTGGCATATATTACTACAGGAGAACTTTTTATGGGAAATAACTGTTGTTTGTCGTCCAAAATGTAGAGTTTAAAATAAAAAATAAAAACAACACATTTAATTTTGAAAAAGCAATTTCATTGGAAATAATGTGGGGCCTTCAATCACCCATTGTAAAGGTGCATATTAGTGACGACCAATAGGGAGAGGGGTCACTCGACCCACCCTGCAGTGGTTTTTAAAAGCTTACTTGCAGCTTCACAGGGACAAGCGTCACCACCTCCTAATGGACATCCATTTAATTAGTAATTAACTGACATTTAGAGATGTTAAAAAGTAAAACATAACTACCATAAGTGATAATTCCTAAATTCAACTACAACTGGGCAGCCATTTCAAGAACCATGACCTACGCACAGTAGAACAGTCCAAGTTTCGGAGCTGTCTATCACCCCCAATCTCAGGGAAAGGTAGAAAGGATGAACCAGAACATCAAACAGAAACTCAGCAAAGCATGTGAGGAGACAGGCATGAAATGGTCAGACGCCTTGCCTCTGGCCCTCATGTCAATCAGGAGCTCTATTAACCGAGGGACAGGTTTCTCCCCATTTGAGCTGGCCCATGGCCGTCAGCTCCCGGGCCCAGGACCCTTGAGCGTAGGAAAGGAAGTAGAGATCATGAGTTCGAAACCTTATTTCCAGAAACTTGACGGGGGGTATCAGACTTCTCCACACAGGTTGCTGACGCCAAAGGGGGACCCGAGAAGCACGAGGCCAACACAGCAGAGTTCGTCTGGCTGAAGGTCATCAGGCCAAAGTGGCTCAACCCCAGGTTATCCGGCCCATACAGAGTCACCCAGAGGACCTCTCATGCCGTCCGCCTAGGAGGAAAGGGGGACAACTGGTACCACTGGAGCCAGTGTGCGGCAGGGAAACCACCTGGAAGGACCTTGGACGACATCAGGACGGACTTGGCACTCGTCGACCCGGAAGCTGCCATCAGCGGGCTGGGGGACATCACGAGGAAGCAGAGGAGTCTACGTCTCTCTGGTCAGATGCATCAGTTCCACCATTGAAGGAAAAGCTGCCCCTCCCCCTCCGTACCAAATGCCCTTGTTGGCTTATGCGGAGGGAGAGGACGAGTGTGATAAGTCAGCAGACAAGGACGCAGTTCTTTAAACATATTTTGGTCTCCCTCCACTGTCATGAGAAGTTGTTATGGTGGACTGTTCCTAAAGGTTTAAAATGCTCTAAATCCCAGCTTCTGATGGATTTATAAATGTTATATAAATGTTGGGGGACGGACACAGTAGAAAAGAATGACTGTGGTTATGTTTCAAATGCTGTGTATAAGTTGATCTCTTGAGGTGAGATCAAAAGGGGGATTGAAGTTAACAGATATTGTTCTAAACTGTATTGAAGTGAACATGTATTATTTGGGACTGTTGTCAAGTAATCCTATATATATAAAATGCTAAAGCATGCACTTGTGTTAAACATACTTGTCTTGAGACAAAATGTATATCAAGTTGTAGAAAAAGTGGTTTCAAAATATTATTTAAATGATCAAATAGCTCTCGAACATCCCCTAAAAACGCATTATTCTCTTGACCCCGCTTCTTGGTGACCAACTTGCATGTCAAATATAACATTTAAAATAGGGATCTTATTTATTTGTTGGTATTATTCTATTGATATATGTCTCTTGTAATGGTCAAATCAATTTGTTAAATCATAAACATATTTTAAATAATAGTAATTTTGCACATAAGGTGTGTCCCTCAACATGCGCTCAACCCCGTTACCCAAACCTTTTTAGGTTGACAGAGGAAGTGAACAAACTGTAAGTCAGATGACACACAGGAAGTGACACCAGCAAGCCATGTGCTAGTGCCATGGGTAGACCAAAGGTAAGTCCTCTCTTTTCTTTTTCATATTTTTACAATCTTTTCAGTCTTAAAAGAGTGTGGCACTCTGACGCACTCAGCCCTGTTACTGATATTATCAGAATAAAGCATATTCATTTCAAAGTTATCTTTCTTGCATTAGATATCCAAGTTTGTCCTTGCCTTGAAATTAGCATTACATGCTACATCTAGCAATACTTCCTGAGGTTAAAGCTAACATTAGCATTGATTGTCAACCCTGTTACTTTAATTAGAGTAACAGGGTTGCATTTCCTTCACTCGATAATCTACAGTAACATTACATGTGTTATATATATTTTAGCATGTTTTAAATGTATTAATGTATTTTCACAGGCTATAAATTAACTTTTGATGTATTGCCACTGGATAGCCTAGGGTTAGGGTTAGTTAACCCTAGCCTAACCATAACCCTAGGGTTACCTAACCCAACCTAACCCTAACCCCAACTACTAACCATTTAGTAGTTGGAATTATTAACTCAAAATTAACTTAAATGTGTTTAAATCATGGAGGTTAATCAAGAGGTTAATATAATTTTTTTTAATAGATTTGTACAGAGTTCTAGCACACCATTAGGCGCGTTCACACCGCAGTACTTTTCCCACTTTAGTTCCGATATAGTTCCGAAATGTTGCGTTCACACCAAAAAGAGCCGGAACTAAATTAGTTCATGAGAACCTTTCCACCCCCTGGTGGATGCTAGAGAGCAGGGACTTTCGTGGGAGAAAAAGGTTCCTATGTCTGATTGGCTGGGCGGATTGCAAACCACGCCCCGTAAAACTCCCAAAAAGTTTTGTGAAGCCGCCATTTTATTATCCTCGCATTAGCATTAGCATTAGCATTAGCCCAGCGCAGAAACGCAGAGAGACTAACTTATGGCAACACAGAATAAAACATGGGAGCGGTGGAGATGAGGAGGTGTCGGCGTTCTGGCGATTTACTCGGAAGGCTTCAGTAGAAGCTGCTGGGACTCCCAGCAGCTTCTACTGAAGCCTTCCCCAACTCCGGGGACTTCCGGCTGGGGACTTCCGGCTGGGGACTTCCGGCTGGGGACTTCCGGCTGGGGACTTCCGGCTGGGGACTTCCGACTGGGGACTTCCAGCGGCAGTATACGCCGTGAAGTGGTTTGCGGCCTGCCAGTAAACCCAAACCAGAAGAAGAAGAAGTGACGTCAGCGGCTTCATTTGCCTAATCCTCCCCCAAGGACTTTTTCCGGTGTGAACACGATCTGTACTTAGTTCATGCGAACTAAAGAGTTCTCATGAACCTTTGTGGGAAAAGTACTGCGGTGTGAATGCGCCTACAGAGTGGTGCTGAAAAGCAAAGACGCTATCGTGCCAGGCGTGATGCTAATGATCAGCAGGGACAGGAGTACTTAGGAAAAGAGAGAGAGGACCTCCACTTGAAGTTCCTGGCTGAGCACTCCAACCACCGTCTGTCAAACTCTTTGTACTGCACACTTCGCCCCTACTGGATTGTGCATCCAACATTAGCGGATCGTGAAACTTGCAAGTGTAAACAACATGAAAATCTAGGCTTCATTGCCAAAAAGCTTAATCAGATGCACATAATTGATACATATAATCTGGAGAGCCTTGCAAAAGTCATCATGTGACACTACAGACAAGCATTGCATGTATGGGGAGTGTGAAAAATGAACTTCCAAGCCACTACCGAGCAACTGATCGTGTCTCCTATATTCAGTGGGCCACTGTGGACAAAGACCATAAAGATAATCCCGGAGTATCCTCTAAAATAACTCTTAAAAAAGAATTTGAATGCTCCCAAGAAGAGCTGGTTGAAAAATGTGCCATTCTTCTTCAGAGTTTCAGACGCCATCTCTTCAATCTCAGGCAGCAATATGCTTTCTTACGGGCCCTGAAGCTGAACCTCCCTGTAAATGATTGTGCAGTCCATGTTGACTTCTCTGAGAACTACGGCTGTAAATACAGCACTGAAGTGCAAGCTGTCCATTTTGGTGCATCACACCAACAGGCCACTTTGCACACTGGGGTTTACTTTGTGTGTGTGTAGTCTGCCCCTACCTCCTTCTGCACTATATCGGAATCCAGACGGAAGGGGCCGCCTGCCATCTGGCAACACCTGGAGCCCATCCTGGAGGAAATTCGAGAGGATTGGCCGCATGTGTCAACCATTTGTTTAGCGACGGTCCCTGCACACAGTACAGGCAGCGTGGCAGTTTGAACCTCTTTTGCACCGAGATCTACAAGAAAGGGTTCACAAGAGGAACATGGAACTACTTTGAAGCCATTCATGGGAAAGGTGCCCCAGATGGTGTGGGCGAACATTAAAGAGAAGGGCAGACAAGCTTGTCAGTCAAGGATTTGATATCCCAACGGCATTGTCCCTATACCAAGCTCTGAGTGAGGGGACATCTAAGGTAAAGTTGTTTTACATTCCAGAGCAAGCTGTGGAGGATGCAGTAAAACAAATGCCATCTGACATCCCAGCCGTACCAACCACAATGAGGATCCATCAGGTTGTCACTTTTCCTCCTGGTAAGATTCGCTACCGCGACGTCAGTTGCATGTGTTCCTCAAATGGAAATCTTGAATGTGATTGCCAACAAACCAAGTCATTCACATTCAATGCCACAGATGACCCAACTGAAGACCCCAACCACATAACACTAGAAGTGGTGCAGTGGCACAGCCCAGAGGTTGTGGGGAAATGGTGTGCCCTGGTGTACGACCACATCATCTACCCAGGGATCATCCAAGAGGTCAATGAGACCCACTGCCAGGTAAAATGTATGCACAAAGTGGCGTCAAACCGTTTTTTCTGGCCGTCCAAGGAAGATCTTCATTGGTATCCCTTACAGGATGTGCTGACCCTTATTCCTCCACCAGAGAATGTCACATCACGCCACATGGCCATTGCAAGGGAGGTATGGGATACTCTGGCCAGCCACGAAAAGTGAAAATGTGTACTGCAGAGGGGGGGACCCATCAAATTCTTGATTAGTTCATGTTTAGTTTAAAAGATTGGTCAGTTCCTGACTCTTTTTTTCTTTTTGACAAGTGGACAAAAAATATTTGTATTCCAATGCTGTGATTAGAGCATGTATTTTACTTATTGCAGGTCGTTCTGGATAAAAGCATCAGCTAAATTAAATGAAATAATATCTTAAGCAACAATGTGATCAGCCAATGTTAATGATCTGTTTACACTAGAAAATGTAACATCAGTAAAACGGCATCAATTAAACATCTAAAGAATTTAAATGACACATTTTAGCCCTGAACATTAATAAATGAATTAAATTAATCAATGTTACAATCTGTTCCCAGGCAACATGATGAGTGAGAACAATCTCATTTGTTTAAAACTTGGCAAACAGCCCGTTTATACATTTGCCACTGAATATTTTATATGAAATATGAAGTTTGTTGTGGTGTTGACATGTTTGATGTTTATCATTGATACTCATCCTGTTAATCTATTACTAAAAAATATCTACAAAATATGATCAAACAACATTTCTGTGATCCTGAGTATTTATTTGTCACATTTATGTCATGATCTATGAATCAAAGCAATGTAGCCATTCAACCCTGTTACTCTAATTTCAACCCTGTTACTCTGATTTCAACCCTGTTACTCTGATTTCAACCCTGTTACTCTAATTTTAACCCTGTTACTCTAATTTCAACCCTGTTACTATCTGATTTTCTATGAACCCTTCTCTTGCATTAGGTCATACCCTTTATATATACAGTCTATGGTCATACCCCCTTCCCATGCTATTTTCGGTCAAAATTGACCGGTGTGTGTTGCACAGTGATATCTCTGGAACCCCTAATCCAATTTTGATGGTTGACATCTCATTTGAACAGTCAAAGCAAGTAGAATCAAGGTAGGACAGACAGAATGACACCAGGAGTGAATGTCATATTATTTTTGGCAGTAAGTTCAAAGATAGTGCTTATTTTACATTACTGTATATTATGAAAATGCTTGCCATGTAGGCTGTGTTTACTGGAGATGGAAATGCTTTAGTTAGTGTTGGAGCTGAGATTCTTCCCGTTCCAATGATGTATGAGATGCATTGATTTGATACAAGCAAGCCAGTGTTTCATGTCATGGTCCGGACCCACCGGTGGGCCCATCAAGTTCAGCATTCACTGTGATGAATATAAAATAAGGCACTGATAATATTTTCCTCAATGAACATTTATACCATAACAGAACGTGTGTGTGCTCATGTGTGTTCACGTGTGTTCACGCACATGATTGGCAATGCAAAATTGTGGAATGTCACCTCAGGCTCCTCTCCCTCAGGGGCCTCTATTTCAAGGGCCTCTCCCTCAGGGGCCTCTATTTCAGGGGCCTCTCCCTCAGGGGCCTCTCCCTCAGGGGCCTCTATTTCAGGGGCCTCTCCCTCAGGGGCCTCTATTTCAGGGGCCTCTCCCTCAAGGGCCTCTCCCTCAGGGGCCTCTCCCTCAGGGGCCTCTATTTCAGGGGCCTCTCCCTCAGGGGCCTCTATTTCAGGGGCCTCTCCCTCAAGGGCCTCTCCCTCAGGGGCCTCTCCCTCAGGGGCCTCTTCCTGGTCTGTTGTAGGAGACATCCTCCTTTATCTCCTCTTCATCTGGTTCAACAATGTGTCCAGAGCCCCTCGCGCAGAAAATAGCCTAATCGTTCGCCTGCTCATCGTGTCAATGAGTCAAATGTGAGCAAGGCACAAATAGAACTGCTTGAGAGCCAGTAAGGGAGGCGCATTTAGCGCGAGAAAGTGAGAGGTTTGTGTTTCTCGAGGGCCACAGAGCTCGCACCTGTGAGAAGGTATGATACATTGCATCATACAGCGCGAGAAAGGGAGAAGTTCCTGTAATGTGTGTGTGTGTGTGTGTGTGTGTGTGTGTGTGTGAACATAATACACTCAAACCCATTCATTTTCTATGGCGGTCAAATCTGACCGAAAACGTCAAGGGTGTTTCACTGTTGAATAAATCACTCAAAATGCAATGCAAGTGGTGATCATCAAGTGTATATGTTCAGAGGCCTAGTGTGGAGGATAACATCAGGTTTTGAGGCAATCGGATGAAAAACACAATATTTATAATTAAAATAAAAGTCATTCGGTCACTTTTGACCCGAAACGCAAGAGAAGGGTTAAAATAACCTTCAATTATTTTCTCAGCTCCCAAGGGTTACAACTATTGTCCTTTTAATAGTTTGAGTAATTGTATAATGTATTTGAGCAAATATTTTTAATTACATACAGAAATGTGTAAAAAGAAACGTGTGACTATTGAAAAGTTGGGGAAGACAGATTTAAAGTATTTAACTTGAATGTGACTTTCTTTACATAATAGAAAATGATTTTATTTAACAATATTTTGAAATGTACTTTTTTCAGTTTAATGAGTATTGGTAACAGGGTTGAACAAAGCATGGCACACAACCAATACATCTAATACAACATACAACATCTAATAACAACTATACCTTTGATGCCTGAGCTGGGCCAATCACTTTTTCTGATGGTTTAATACCTGTTTTTCTCAATTACATAACAACAATATATATAAAAGGTTAATTTTTCAAAAGTGTCGATGTCTAAATTGTCCTCCAATTCTTAAATTGCTGCATGACACAAACTAAAACTCATTGATTTAGTTAAACTTTTTGAATCACAAAGATTATTCAGTGAGTTGTGCAGACACAATAATAATCGTTATTGCTGCCGGAAAACGGCCAATGTCAAATCATCATTTAGTTAACTAGCGCTTATTATTTTACGTTAGGCCTAATTGTCTGTTTCATTTCTATATGATTGTGGCCGCTCCAGCTATTGTTCTCATCATGACTAGCGGGATCCCCATATCACACCAACTATATATGAATATGCAATAAATACAGAATAAATATAAAATCTAACTGCAATACAACATATATACATTTCTGCAGATAACATTTAATTAATAATCATTTATCTTTAATATTAACTGTTTTAAACCTTAACATGTTAGTGCCATTCTCTAACACACTGGAGAATAATATTTTTTAAATAGATCACCAATTAACTAATATGAGCTTTGAATGATAGTTTACTGTTGATTCCCACAGATAAATTACATTAACAGTTACAGCTACATCTGAAGTGACGGAGGAGGTGAAGCGTGGCTAACATCAGAGCGCGCTTCCACCCTGAGGAGCAGAGAGGATGTTATCTGCGTCACCACAGGGGGCGCTGTGGAGCGAGGCAGCACCACTGTTGGAAGAATCCACCTCAGAATTAATCGGGTCATCTTTAGTCTGCAAGAAAACAAAGTATACTTTATCACTTGAGCTTGTTTTTTAGTTTGCCGACATGTTTTGTGAGCATGTTTCCAGGATGTGTAATGCTTCAGTTTTTACCGGCACATCTATATTGTTTCATGGAAACTATCTGTATTTCTGTACATCCCCTCACACCTTCACGTTCAGTCCGAGGACTTCCTGTTCAAATCAACGGAAGCTTGAGGCTTGGGGTTTGATCACAAACTGGATTCTGTTTCTGTTTCATGGTACTCTTCTGTCTTGATGTAAACACATAGATCTTTCTTTCTTTATTTATTTTGTAAAATCTGCTTTTCCTTTTAAATATGAAAAGTTTGAGGTAAAGTTTGTTTGAAAACACATCTTTAAGAAAATGTCCCCAATCTTTTCTTTCTTGCCACTGCAGAAATACTTCCTCTTCTTAAAGGTGGGGTAGGTAAGTTTGAGAAACCGGCTTCGAGGTCGCTGGAATTTGAAAATACGCAACCGGAGAAAATCTGCCACTTCCTCACAGAGCCCCTCCTCCTGTATTTTTCTTTTAATGTTTATTTTTATTAGCTTTTATTTTTAATGACTGATTTAAAATGCCATTTTCTTAATGTCTTTCATTTTTTGTAAAGCACTTTGAATTGCCTTGTGTTGAAAAGTGCTATATAAATAAACTTGCCTTGCCTTGCCTTGCCTTGCCTTGCCTTGCCTTGCCTTGCCTTGCCTTGCCTTGCCTTGCCTTGCCTTGCCTTGTCTTGCCTTGTCTTGCCTTGCCTTGCCTTGCCTTGACACAACTTTGTGTTCACCTGTCCGTCACTGAGAAAGTACATTTGGAAATGACAGATTTGAAGCTACATCTGATGTAAAGAAACAGAGGAGTAAAGAGCAAGTGAAGCGTCTTCTGCGTGGTTAACGTCGGAGCTCTCTGCTACCCGAGGATCAGAGTAGAGGACGTTATCTGTGTCGCCACAGGGGGCGCTGTGGAGCGGGGCAGCGCCACTTTTTGAGAAATCCACCTCCGAGTAGGTTAGATTACCCGGGTCATCTTTAACCTTCAAGAAAACAAATACATCGTTATTCGTCACATGATCATCATTTCAGGATGTGTACTGCTTATGTTTTTGGTTTTATGTACAAATCTATTTTTGCTTTATCAACCCGAAAATCCGTTTTTTTTATACGGCACTTTTTCCTCCCCTCCTCACACCTCCACATTCAGTCCGAGGACTTCCTGTTAAGATCAACGGAAGCTTGTCGATTGAGATATGACCTGGCCTGGTTCTCCTTTCTGTTTTCTGTTACTTGTATCTCTTGATGAACACATTGTTCATAGATGTAAGTAGATTAAGTTAGTTTAAAACCAAATGTGTTTAATTTAAAATGTGTCCTCTGCTGTACAATAAAAAACACTTTAATTTGTCATATCGTCTGTCGTCTTTCAGTGTGAGATAGAGAGATGGCTTTTGTCAAGTGTGATCAAATCTTACCCATCACCTTTTAATTAAAACCTCTCAAGTTTATTTAGGGGGTGTGTAGCTGAAAACCTAAACCCCTCCCACACTTACTTCCTTCTGAGCAGTAGCTGCAGTGACTAAGCTGTACTCGTCTGTGGATTCGACTCCGTTCGGTTGGTTTGGTTTGGCGTAGGAGTAAATGGTGGATGTTTCTACAGGACACCTGCTCCCTCTGTCCACCTCACTGATCTCCTTATACAGTTGGTTAGTCGGCAGGAAGTGAGAACAGGTTAGTATTGATATCAGCTGGTTTTACAATACATCCCAGATTTACTCGACTCACCTCTGTATTAGAGACATACTCAGTTTCCATAGGAGGTTCTGAAAGAAATGCAGTTCATGAGCTTCAAAAACAAAACTTTATAAGAAAAAACTTAAGATTTTGGGCAGACCTGAACTCCATTTTGGGTTAAAAAGCAACCAAAAGATGAATGAGCTGTGAATCTACCTCTGTGTGTATATAACACCAACCCACTGATCAACATTGTTTTTCCAAAAGACTCTTGGTATTTGTCTAAATGACTCAAATTGAGTTTAGCGGAGTTTCTGAATTCCCTTTTCCTCTCCCCATGTCACTTCAATTCCACAGCCTCATATCTGTACTGTAAACACCCAATGACCCCTAGTTACATGACGAGGTCTTCAACAACATGTATTTTTTTATTAGAAATGTGACTGTGGGACTGAAGTGCCATGAACAGAGAGGATCCAGACACAGGGATAAACTCAGCCTGTTAAACAATACATTTTGAGAAAAGATTAATCTTAACAGTCAAGTTGAAACATTTAGAACAAATAAAGAAAACGAAAAGGTTTTACGGACAAACAATCAGAATCAGTGAGTGATTTGGTCAAAAAAGCTTCTTAAATTAGGATTTAAATACATATTAATCAGATCACAGAAGCGTGCTATTTAAAAAGCGTATTAAAGTTGACTTGAATCAAACAATACACAATATTTAAATCTAAATGTCAATAGTTATGTCATATTATCACAGATGTTACGAGGGAAACAATGGAGCAACATTATTGACTTTTAGAGCAGTGTGTTCAAAATAAGTTGCTAAAGGTCCCTCTGTGGGCCGTTGTGATGCGTGTGTGTTTCCTTTCGCCTCACCTTTCCTGGCTCTCTTCCTGCAGAATATCAGCAACGCAACCGATAGTACGATGAACATGGCGAGCAGAATCAGACCAACGTACAGCACCACACCTGAGAGCAGAAGAACACGTTGTTTACTCGGATACTTCCTGGTCCACAAACACAAACAACAATCTAAAAGTACCGCGACCATCCGGAGCTGTCTGTCCCTGTTGAGGCTGCGTGGTGCGTTCAGGGGAGGCTGAGGAAGGTACGGAGCTCAGACTCTGAGTGGTGGTCAGTCTGGAGGCTGGTGGGGATGATGTTGGAAAAGGTCGCGGAGTCACTTCTGGTTTTGAAGAGGTTGGAGCTGTGAAACAAAAGGAAATGCAAAATATAAATAAATAAATAATTAAAATCAATCTGTTAAATGAAGACGGTAATTAATGTTTTGTGCAACAATATTTAAATTAGCTGTAATGTTTGTAGTGGTTTTTGGGTGTGTAGCAGATTAACAGCTTTTTGGGTACCACTTTACAATAATCACTGATCACTGAGCACAATCTTGATTTTATGTTTTTAACAGAAACTTGGATTGAACAAAATAACAGTGCAGCTGTTCTTATTGAATCAACCCCTCCCAACTTTAGTTTTATGAGTCAGGAAAGAATGCATAAGTAAGGGGGTGGAGTTGCTATTCTGTTCAATGATTCCATTCAATGCAGGAAGACATCGTATGGAAACTTTGATTATTTTGAATATGTGGCCCTTCAGCTGAAATGCTCCTCTCGAGCTCTGTTCCTAAATATCTATAGGCCACCCAAATACTGTGCAAGCTTTTTTGATGACTTTACTGAACTGCTGTCTATAGTGTGTATTGACTTTGACCGTCTAGTCATTGTTGGTGATTTTAACATCCATGTTGACAACCCTCAGGACAGAGGGGCTAAATAACTGTTTTGTGTTCTTGATAGCTATGGGCTGACTCAGCATGTGACGGAGCCCACGCACAATAAGGGGCACACTCTGGACTTAATTATCTCAAAGGGTCTGAATATCTCTAAGGTTGTGGTGACTGATGTTGCACTGTCTGACCATTCCTGTGTTTTCTTTGAGAGCTCTATTTCTGTTCACACAAGTGTTCAAAAAGAGGTAACCACAAAGCGATGTTTAACTGAAAATACTAGGGAAATGTTTACTCAGAATTTTTCTTCCACACTTGCCCCCGCTAACACCTCAGTAAATGAGCTAGTAGATCATTTTAATTCAAAAATTAAAAATGTTATAGATGCCATTGCTCCAATTAAGGTAAAGGAAGTAACTGGGAAGAAAATATCTCCATGGAGAAAGGCCATGACCGTTAAAACAGAAAAAAGAGAATGTCGAAAAGCTGAACGCAGGTGGCGAAAAACAAATCTCCAGGTTCACTTTGAAATTTATAAAGAGAGACTTGGCCTTTATAATTTGGAATTGAAAAACGCACGACAATCATTCTTCTCTGACATCATTACCAAAAACAAAAACAACGCACGTGCCTTGTTTGCTACCGTCGACAGACTAACTAACCCCCCAGTGTCAGTAGCCTCTGAATTTCTAACCACCAGGGCGTGCAATGATTTTGCCTCCTTTTTCACTGACAAAATTCAGAAAATCAGACAAGCAGTCAGTGCCTCTGCATCAGGAACAGCAAATGTGTTGTCTCTGTGTCCACTTAACATCAATTCAGACATCATGACACAATTCCATCAGATTAATGATAAAAACCTGGAGGACATTATACAACTTCTGAAATCCTCCTCCTGCTGCCTTGATATTATTCCAACAGGATTTTTCAAAGATGTTTTGCCTTGCATGGCCTCAGAACTACTTCATATAGTAAACAAATCTCTTCACTCAGGTATTTTTCCACAGGCCCTGAAAACTGCAGTCATTAAACCGCTCTTAAAAAAGAATAATCTAGATGCTTCAGTAATGAACAATTACAGGCCCATATCAAACCTGCCATTTCTAGGTAAGATCATTGAAAAAGTTGTTTTTCAACAGTTGAGTAATTTCTTGCATTTAAATGGCTGTTTGGATGTGTTCCAGTCAGGCTTTCGTCCAAACCACAGCACTGAGACTGCTCTTGTAAAGGTCTTTAACGACATCCACTTAAACACAGACAGTGGCAGAACTTCAGTGTTAGTATTATTAGATCGCAGTGCTGCGTTTGACACTGTTGACCACAGCATATTACTGGACCGACTGGAAAACTGGGTGGGACTTTCGGAAACAGTTCTAAATTGGTTTGAATCCTACTTAAAGGACAGAAACAACTTTGTTTCTATCGGTAAATACACATCTGAGTTGACAAATATGACATGTGGGGTTCCTCAAGGCTCCATCTTGGGGCCTCTTCTCTTTAACATCTACATGCTACCACTGGCTCAGATAATGAAGAACAACAAAATAAGTTACCATAGCTATGCAGATGACACACAAATTTACGTAACAATTTCACCAGGAGACTATGCTCCAATTCAAACACTGAGTAAGTGCATTGAACAAATCAATGACTGGATGTGTCAGAACTTTCTCCAATTAAACAAAGATAAAACTGAGGTAATGGTTTTTGGAGCCAAGGCAGAACGTTTAAAAGTTAGCGCTGAGCTTCAGTCTGCAATGTTCAAACCAACAGATAAAGCCAGAAATCTAGGTGTAGTCATGGACTCTGACCTGAGTTTCAACAGTCACATTAAAACAGTTACTAAATCAGCCTACTATCACCTAAAGAACATATCTAGGATTAAAAGACTAATGTCACAGCAGGATTTGGAAAAACTTGTCCATGCCTTTATCTTCAGTAGACTGGACTACTGCAATGGTGTCTTCACAGGTCTCACTAAAACATCTATTAGGAAGCTGCAGCTGATTCAGAACGCCGCTGCTCGAGTCCTCACTGACACTAAGAAAGTGGATCACATCACTCCTGTTCTGAAGTCTTTACACTGGCTTCCTGTGTGTCAAAGAATAGATTTAATACTGCTGCTGGTTTATAAAGCACTGAATGGTTTCGGCCCAAAATACATTTCTGACCTCCTGCTAAATGATGAACCATCCAGATCTCTCAGGTCTTCAGGGACTGGTCAGCTTTCTGTCCCCAGAGTCAGAACTAAACATGGAGAAGCAGCGTTCAGTTATTATGCTCCAAATATCTGGAACAAGCTCCCAGAAACCTGCAGGTCCGCTGCAACTCTGACTACTTTTAAATCCAGCAAGAAGACTTTTCTTTTTGTCGCTGCTTTTATTTGAACTATTCATATCTTAGACTGCACTGTAACTTTTATCCATGTATTTTTTTCTTAATGTTTATTTGATTAGCTTTTCTTTTTTAATGCTTAATGTCTTTCATTTTTATTTTTTTGTAAAGCACTTTGAATTGCCTTGCGTTGAAAAGTGCTCTATAAATAAACTTGCCTTGCCTTGCCTTGCCTAAGACTACCCTTATACAGGGTTT
>CM070476.1:37806818-37823830 GCA_036324585.1 Champsocephalus esox | reverse complement strand
CAATCAATTATACTCCATTACATGTCCTTATTCAGTATGTACTGTTTTCTACGTCATACCTTTTTATATTTGTAATACATCTCGTTGTTATGGTTCATCAGTGTTGTTTTCATTTGTGGAGGGATGAATGAGTAAATAAATGAATCCATGGACATTGGTATCAGCAAGGCAAGGCAAGTTTATTTATATAGCACTTTTCAACACAAGGCAATTCAAAGTGCTTTACAACAAATGAAAGACATTAAGAAAATGGCATTTAAAATCAGTCATTAAAAAGAAAAGCTAATAAAATAAACATTAAAAGAAAAAAGACATAAAAGTTACAGTGCAGTCTAAGATGTGAATAGTTCAATTAAAAGCAGCGACAAAAAGAAAAGTCTTCAGCCTGGAAGTACTGCTTTTTATTGATCTAACTTACTTAACAAGTTAACCTTCTTCTTGGACGCAGCTATGTATGAAATCAAGTCATTTTAAGAGTGCATTTAACGTGTACAGGGTAACAACAGACAGACAAAAAGTCCTCAGTCTAATGGAATAATCCACGAGCTCAGCCAATGAATCTAGCGATGCGAACATGGTAGTCCTGGGGCCTATACTGCGAAGCCGGTTCAACCTGACCTGGATGTGTTTGAGTTAGCCGGTTGGCCTCATCCAAAACATACGCGCTCTCGCTAAACTGTACTACGACGCGGGTTATCAAGTGGATCGCTCAAGCCAGCCGTGTCCTATCTAGTTAGGTGCGCGTTCACATGAAAGGGGTGGTATCTGGAGCATTCGACCAATCACAGACATGGAGAAGCGCACTGACAGCGCAGCGTCATACTTCCTGAATGAAAAGTCAACTTTAATACTAGTCAAAAATGAAGAAGTTAAACTTTAAACATCCATGACTTAAACACTTTATCCAGGATCAAAGCCACAGAGCTGCACCTGCAAGGTGAACACAGCTGGGAACAGAACAAGTGTTTGAATGCGTACATTAACAGGTTTATGATATCACTGCCCGTCTAAAACACGATCTGACTTTAATTACATTTGTCTCGAGTGTTTCGTCAACTTAATGTGTTGCTTAAAATAATACTTCTGCATACAGTATGTGACACTGTGAGTGTTGCACGGCCAGATACGGCTCAGCTGACTCAGATATATGACAAACACTATGATGTGATATGCCGCGGACTGTACTTAATGTACTCTGATCCAGTTACTTATGTTGTGGCAGATATTTAAGTAAGCTTTCTTAACGCTAATGTTATAATTGTCAGATTGCTCTGAAGATGGAGGTGATATTCTATTAATGTTCACGTTCACAGAGTCGGTGATTTTTGCCGGCGTTGCAGTATAAGGTGAGTCATGACAACTGGCGGCATTCTATTATTTTCGTCATAGGAATCCGGGGCGTGAACATTGAGGACCCATTGTTGACTTACCATGTCGATCGCCTCGTTTGTCGTTTGCGTTCATCTTTTGCTATATCTGCCTTCCTAAGATCACTTTGATGCACATTCAGTACTCGTATGTGAGGTTGTGGATGAGAGGTGGATATCGTGACGCTTACAGGGAGGTATCGAACATTACAAAGTAGGTGACTGTGTGGATGCCTGTTCAAAATATTGCAAACTTGAATAAATCATTGAAATTATATATTTGTGTCCGACTTTCATTTGTAGATGGTGGATAAGCATGATAAGTTCTTTTTTATGAACTAAAGATTGTGTAGTTCCACTTCTGTGGAGCGGGATTTCTTTTCTAGAGGACTTTTCGAGGTTCACCTGGCGGCCTAAAGGGAATCAACGGGAATGAGTGAGTGTGCACATAAACACACTTATTCAAATAAAAAGAACCACATTTAAAGAAATTGAATTGACTTGATAAATAAGTGAAGATGAAAAGTTGTATTACTCATGAATTAATCAATTGGTAAATTAAAAATAGCAGTAAAGAGGAAACTATCCTAAAACACTGAGGGTACTGTGGGACAAAGAAATATTCACTACACTGTAAGCAGTGGGTGTTTTGGAGTTAGGAGTTCAGAGTAGAACAGATTCTTCTCGTCATGTGGACAAATTATTCTTTTACCGTTTTTATTCATGTGGGAATTTGGTAGAGATTTAATTTGTTACAGTATTAATCTACAGTTTTAAAGGGAGAGTTTTAGTAACCACTCTATAACATCAGACAAATATTTCAATTTGAGGTATTGGTTTCACCGTTGTGGCATATATTACTACAGGAGAACTTTTTATGGGAAATAACTGTTGTTTGTCGTCCAAAATGTAGAGTTTAAAATAAAAAATAAAAACAACACATTTAATTTTGAAAAAGCAATTTCATTGGAAATAATGTGGGGCCTTCAATCACCCATTGTAAAGGTGCATATTAGTGACGACCAATAGGGAGAGGGGTCACTCGACCCACCCTGCAGTGGTTTTTAAAAGCTTACTTGCAGCTTCACAGGGACAAGCGTCACCACCTCCTAATGGACATCCATTTAATTAGTAATTAACTGACATTTAGAGATGTTAAAAAGTAAAACATAACTACCATAAGTGATAATTCCTAAATTCAACTACAACTGGGCAGCCATTTCAAGAACCATGACCTACGCACAGTAGAACAGTCCAAGTTTCGGAGCTGTCTATCACCCCCAATCTCAGGGAAAGGTAGAAAGGATGAACCAGAACATCAAACAGAAACTCAGCAAAGCATGTGAGGAGACAGGCATGAAATGGTCAGACGCCTTGCCTCTGGCCCTCATGTCAATCAGGAGCTCTATTAACCGAGGGACAGGTTTCTCCCCATTTGAGCTGGCCCATGGCCGTCAGCTCCCGGGCCCAGGACCCTTGAGCGTAGGAAAGGAAGTAGAGATCATGAGTTCGAAACCTTATTTCCAGAAACTTGACGGGGGGTATCAGACTTCTCCACACAGGTTGCTGACGCCAAAGGGGGACCCGAGAAGCACGAGGCCAACACAGCAGAGTTCGTCTGGCTGAAGGTCATCAGGCCAAAGTGGCTCAACCCCAGGTTATCTGGCCCATACAGAGTCACCCAGAGGACCTCTCATGCCGTCCGCCTAGGAGGAAAGGGGGACAACTGGTACCACTGGAGCCAGTGTGCGGCAGGGAAACCACCTGGAAGGACCTTGGACGACATCAGGACGGACTTGGCACTCGTCGACCCGGAAGCTGCCATCAGCGGGCTGGGGGACATCACGAGGAAGCAGAGGAGTCTACTTCTCTCTGATCAGATGCATCAGTTCCACCATTGAAGGAAAAGCTGCCCCTCCCCCTCCGTACCAAATGCCCTTGTTGGCTTATGCGGAGGGAGAGCACGAGTGTGATAACTCAGCAGACAAGGACGCAGTTCTTTAAACATATTTTGGTCTCCCTCCACTGTCATGAGAAGTTGTTATGGTGGACTGTTCCTAAAGGTTTAAAATGCTCTAAATCCCAGCTTCTGATGGATTTATAAATGTTATATAAATGTTGGGGGACGGACACAGTAGAAAAGAATGACTGTGGTTATGTTTCAAATGCTGTGTATAAGTTGATCTCTTGAGGTGAGATCAAAAGGGGGATTAAAGTTAACAGATATTGTTCTAAACTGTATTGAAGTGAACATGTATTATTTGGGACTGTTGTCAAGTAATCCTATATATATAAAATGCTAAAACATGCACTTGTGTTAAACATACTTGTCTTGAGACAAAATGTATATCAAGTTGTAGAAAAAGTGGTTTCAAAATATTATTTAAATGATCAAATAGCTCTCGAACATCCCCTAAAAACGCATTATTCTCTTGACCCCGCTTCTTGGTGACCAACTTGCATGTCAAATATAACATTTAAAATAGGGATCTTATTTATTTGTTGGTATTATTCTATTGATATATGTCTCTTGTAATGGTCAAATCAATTTGTTAAATCATAAACATATTTTAAATAATAGTAATTTTGCACATAAGGTGTGTTCCTCAACATGCGCTCAACCCCGTTACCCAAACCTTTCTAAATTGGCAGAGGAAGTGAACAAACTGTAAGTCAGATGACACACAGGAAGTGACATCAGCAAGCCATGTGCTAGTGCCATGGGTAGACCAAAGGTAAGTCCTCTCTTTTCTTTTTCATATTTTTACAATCTTTTCAGTCTTAAAAGAGTGTGGCACTCTGACACACTCAGCCCTGTTACTGATATTATCAGAATAAAGCATATTCATTTCAAAGTTATCTTTCTTGCATTAGATATCCAAGTTTGTCCTTGCCTTGAAATTAGCATTACATGCTACATCTAGCAATACTTCCTGAGGTTAAAGCTAACATTAGCATTGATTGTCAACCCTGTTACTTTAATTAGAGTAACAGGGTTGCATTTCCTTCACTCGATAATCTACAGTAACATTACATGTGTTATATATATTTTAGCATGTTTTAAATGTATTAATGTATTTTCACAGGCTATAAATTAACTTTTGATGTATTGCCACTGGATAGCCTAGGGTTAGGGTTAGTTAACCCTAGCCTAACCATAACCCTAGGGTTACCTAACCCAACCTAACCCTAACCCCAACTACTAACCATTTAGTAGTTGGAATTATTAACTCAAAATTAACTTAAATGTGTTTAAATCATGGAGGTTAATCAAGAGGTTAATATAATTTTTTTTAATAGATTTGTACAGAGTTCTAGCACACCATTAGGCGCGTTCACACCGCAGTACTTTTCCCACTTTAGTTCCGATATAGTTCCGAAATGTTGCGTTCACACCAAAAAGAGCCGGAACTAAATTAGTTCATGAGAACCTTTCCACCCCCTGGTGGATGCTAGAGAGCAGGGACTTTCGTGGGAGAAAAAGGTTCCTATGTCTGATTGGCTTGGCGGATTGCAAACCACGCCCCGTAAAACTCCCAAAAAGTTTTGTGAAGCCGCCATTTTATTATCCTCGCATTAGCATTAGCATTAGCATTAGCCCAGCGCAGAAACGCAGAGAGACTAACTTATGGCAACACAGAATAAAACATGGGAGCGGTGGAGATGAGGAGGTGTCGGCGTTCTGGCGATTTACTCGGAAGGCTTCAGTAGAAGCTGCTGGGACTCCCAGCAGCTTCTACTGAAGCCTTCCCCAACTCCGGGGACTTCCGGCTGGGGACTTCCGGCTGGGGACTTCCGGCTGGGGACTTCCGACTGGGGACTTCCAGCGGCAGTATACGCCGTGAAGTGGTTTGCGGCCTGCCAGTAAACCCAAACCAGAAGAAGAAGAAGTGACGTCAGCGGCTTCATTTGCCTAATCCTCCCCCAAGGACTTTTTCCGGTGTGAACACGATCTGTACTTAGTTCATGCGAACTAAAGAGTTCTCATGAACCTTTGTGGGAAAAGTACTGCGGTGTGAATGCGCCTACAGAGTGGTGCTGAAAAGCAAAGACGCTATCGTGCCAGGCGTGATGCTAATGATCAGCAGGGACAGGAGTACTTAGGAAAAGAGAGAGAGGACCTCCACTTGAAGTTCCTGGCTGAGCACTCCAACCACCATCTGTCAAACTCTTTGTACTGCACACTTCGCCCCTACTGGATTGTGCATCCAACATTAGCGGATCGTGAAACTTGCAAGTGTAAACAACATGAAAATCTAGGCTTCATTGCCAAAAAGCTTAATCAGATGCACATAATTGATACATATAATCTGGAGAGCCTTGCAGAAGTCATCATGTGACACTACAGACAAGCATTGCATGTATGGGGAGTGTGAAAAATGAACTTCCAAGCCACTACCGAGCAACTGATCGTGTCTCCTATATTCAGTGGGCCACTGTGGACAAAGACCATAAAGATAATCCCGGAGTATCCTCTAAAATAACTCTAAAAAAAGAATTTGAATGCTCCCAAGAAGAGCTGGTTGAAAAATGTGCCATTCTTCTTCAGAGTTTCAGACGCCATCTCTTCAATCTCAGGCAGCAATATGCTTTCTTACGGGCCCTGAAGCTGAACCTCCCTGTAAATGATTGTGCAGTCCATGTTGACTTCTCTGAGAACTACGGCTGTAAATACAGCGCTGAAGTGCAAGCTGTCCACCAACAGGCCACTTTGCACACTGGGGTTTACTTTGTGTGTGTGTAGTCTGCCCCTACCTCCTTCTGCACTATATCGGAATCCAGACGGAAGGGGCCGCCTGCCATCTGGCAACACCTGGAGCCCATCCTGGAGGAAATTCGAGAGGATTGGCCGCATGTGTCAACCATTTGTTTAGCGACGGTCCCTGCACACAGTACAGGCAGCGTGGCAGTTTGAACCTCTTTTGCACCGAGATCTACAAGAAAGGGTTCACAAGAGGAACATGGAACTACTTTGAAGCCATTCATGGGAAAGGTGCCCCAGATGGTGTGGGCGAACATTAAAGAGAAGGGCAGACAAGCTTGTCAGTCAAGGATTTGATATCCCAACGGCATTGTCCCTATACCAAGCTCTGAGTGAGGGGACATCTAAGGTAAAGTTGCTTTACATTCCAGAGCAAGCTGTGGAGGATGCAGTAAAACAAATGCCATCTGACATCCCAGCCGTACCAACCACAATGAGGATCCATCAGGTTGTCACTTTTCCTCCTGGTAAGATTCGCTACCGCGACGTCAGTTGCATGTGTTCCTCAAATGGAAATCTTGAATGTGATTGCCAACAAACCAAGTCATTCACATTCAATGCCACAGATGACCCAACTGAAGACCCCAACCACATAACACTAGAAGTGGTGCAGTGGCACAGCCCAGAGGTTGTGGGGAAATGGTGTGCCCTGGTGTACGACCACATCATCTACCCAGGGATCATCCAAGAGGTCAATGAGACCCACTGCCAGGTAAAATGTATGCACAAAGTGGCGTCAAACCGTTTTTTCTGGCCGTCCAAGGAAGATCTTCATTGGTATCCCTTACAGGATGTGCTGACCCTTATTCCTCCACCAGAGAATGTCACATCACGCCACATGGCCATTGCAAGGGAGGTATGGGATACTCTGGCCAGCCACGAAAAGTGAAAATGTGTACTGCAGAGGGGGGGACCCATCAAATTCTTGATTAGTTCATGTTTAGTTTAAAAGATTGGTCAGTTCCTGACTCTTTTTTTCTTTTTGACAAGTGGACAAAAAATATTTGTATTCCAATGCTGTGATTAGAGCATGTATTTTACTTATTGCAGGTCGTTCTGGATAAAAGCATCAGCTAAATTAAATGAAATAATATCTTAAGCAACAATGTTATCAGCCAATGTTAATGATCTGTTTACACTAGAAAATGTAACATTAATCAGTAAAACGGCATCAATTAAACATCTAAAGAATTTAAATGACACATTTTAGCCCTGAACATTAATAAATGAATTAAATCAATCAATGTTACAATCTGTTCCCAGGCAACATGATGAGTGAGAACAATCTCATTTGTTTAAAACTTGGCAAACAGCCCGTTTATACATTTGCCACTGAATATTTTATATGAAATATGAAGTTTGTTGTGGTGTTGACATGTTTGATGTTTATCATTGATACTCATCCTGTTAATCTATTACTAAAAAATATCTACAAAATATGATCAAACAACATTTCTGTGATCCTGAGTATTTATTTGTCACATTTATGTCATGATCTATGAATCAAAGCAATGTAGCCATTCAACCCTGTTACTCTAATTTCAACCCTGTTACTCTGATTTCAACCCTGTTACTCTGATTTCAACCCTGTTACTCTGATTTCAACCCTGTTACTCTGATTTCAACCCTGTTACTCTAATTTCAACCCTGTTACTATCTGATTTTCTATGAACCCTTCTCTTGCATTAGGTCATACCCTTTATATATACAGTCTATGGTCATACCCCCCTTCCCATGCTATTTTCGGTCAAAATTGACCGGTGTGTGTTGCACAGTGATATCTCTGGAACCCCTAATCCAATGTTGATGGTTGACATCTCATTTGAACAGTCAAAGCAAGTAGAATCAAGGTAGGACAGACAGAATGACACCAGGAGTGAATGTCATATTATTTTTGGCAGTAAGTTCAAAGATAGTGCTTATTTTACATTACTGTATATTATGAAAATGCTTGCCATGTAGGCTGTGTTTACTGGAGATGGAAATGCTTTAGTTAGTGTTGGAGCTGAGATTCTTCCCGTTCCAATGATGTATGAGATGCATTGATTTGATACAAGCAAGCCAGTGTTTCATGTCATGGTCCGGACCCACCGGTGGGCCCATCAAGTTCAGCATTCACTGTGATGAATATAAAATAAGGCACTGATAATATTTTCCTCAATGAACATTTATACCATAACAGAACGTGTGTGTGCTCATGTGTGTTCACGCACATGATTGGCAATGCAAAATTGTGGAATGTCACCTTAGGCTCCTCTCCCTCAGGGGCCTCTATTTCAGGGGCCTCTCCCTCAGGGGCCTCTCCCTCAGGGGCCTCTTCCTGGTCTGTTGTAGGAGACATCCTCCTTTATCTCCTCTTCATCTGGTTCAACAATGTGTCCAGAGCCCCTCGCGCAGAAAATAGCCTAATCGTTCGCCTGCTCATCGTGTCAATGAGTCAAATGTGAGCAAGGCACAAATAGAACTGCTTGAGAGCCAGTAAGGGAGGCGCATTTAGCGCGAGAAAGTGAGAGGTTTGTGTTTCTCGAGGGCCACAGAGCTCGCACCTGTGAGAAGGTATGATACATTGCATCATACAGCGCGAGAAAGGGAGAAGTTCCTGTAATGTGTGTGTGTGTGTGTGTGTGTGTGTGTGTGTGTGTGTGTGTGTGTGTGTGTGTGTGTGTGTGTGAACATAATACACTCAAACCCATTCATTTTCTATGGCGGTCAAATCTGACCGAAAACGTCAAGGGTGTTTCACTGTTGAATAAATCACTCAAAATGCAATGCAAGTGGTGATCATCAAGTGTATATGTTCAGAGGCCTAGTGTGGAGGATAACATCAGGTTTTGAGGCAATCGGATGAAAAACACAATATTTATAATTAAAATAAAAGTCACTTTTGACCCGAAACGCAAGAGAAGGGTTAAAATAACCTTCAATTATTTTCTCAGCTCCCAAGGGTTACAACTATTGTCCTTTTAATAGTTTGAGTAATTGTATAATGTATTTGAGCAAATATTTTTAATTACATACAGAAATGTGTAAAAAGAAACGTGTGACTATTGAAAAGTTGGGGAAGACAGATTTAAAGTATTTAACTTGAATGTGACTTTCTTTACATAATAGAAAATGATTTTATTTAACAATATTTTGAAATGTACTTTTTTCAGTTTAATGAGTATTGGTAACAGGGTTGAACAAAGCATGGCACACAACCAATACATCTAATACAACATACAACATCTAATAACAACTATACCTTTGATGCCTGAGCTGGGCCAATCACTTTTTCTGATGGTTTAATACCTGTTTTTCTCAATTACATAACAACAATATATATAAAAGGTTAATTTTTCAAAAGTGTCGATGTCTAAATTGTCCTCCAATTCTTAAATTGCTGCATGACACAAACTAAAACTCATTGATTTAGTTAAACTTTTTGAATCACAAAGATTATTCAGTGAGTTGTGCAGACACAATAATAATCGTTATTGCTGCCGGAAAACGGCCAATGTCAAATCATCATTTAGTTAACTAGCGCTTATTATTTTACGTTAGGCCTAATTGTCTGTTTCATTTCTATATGATTGTGGCCGCTCCAGCTATTGTTCTCATCATGACTAGCGGGATCCCCATATCACACCAACTATATATGAATATGCAATAAATACAGAATAAATATAAAATCTAACTGCAATACAACATATATAAATTTCTGCAGATAACATTTAATTAATAATCATTTATCTTTAATATTAACTGTTTTAAACCTTAACATGTTAGTGCCATTCTCTAACACACTGGAGAATAATATGTTTTTAAATAGATCACCAATTAACTAATATGAGCTTTGAATGATAGTTTACTGTTGATTCCCACAGATAAATTACATTAACAGTTACAGCTACATCTGAAGTGACGGAGGAGGTGAAGCGTGGCTAACATCAGAGCGCGCTTCCACCCCGAGGAGCAGAGAGGATGTTATCTGCGTCACCACAGGGGGCGCTGTGGAGCGAGGCAGCACCACTGTTGAAAGAATCCACCTCAGAATTAATCGGGTCATCTTTAGTCTGCAAGAAAACAAAGTATACTTTATCACTTGAGCTTGTTTTTTAGTTTGCCGACATGTTTTGTGAGCATGTTTCCAGGATGTGTAATGCTTCAGTTTTTACCGGCACATCTATATTGTTTCATGGAAACTATCTGTATTTCTGGTAGAAGTGGGGGGGGGGGGGGGTGGGGGGGGGGGGGAGGGGGGGGAGGGTGGGGGGGGGGGGGGGGGGGGGGGGGGGGGGGGGGGGGGGAGGGGGTGGATGAAAGATATAATATAGTGATGGAAGTGGTAGGAAGGGAATTTGATAGGTTAGGTGGAGGGGGGGGGGGGGGGTGATATTAATGGTTGAGTGGGGAGGGTATGGGTAGAAGAGGGATGTGGTATTAAATGTGTTGATGTAGGGACGGTGTGGTGGGGGGGGGGGGGGGGGGGGGTTTTAGGGGGGGGGGGGGGGGGGGGGGGGGGGGGGGGGGGGGGGGGGGGGGGGGGGGGGGGGGGGGGGGGAGGAGTGGAAGGGGTTTGTGGTATTGGGGTGATTGGGGGGGTTTTTAAATGAGGGTGTTTGGGGAAAAATGAGGAGAGGATGGAAAGGAAGTTAGTATGGAATAGAGGAAAGGGGGGGGGAGGTAAGGTGAGAAAAAGGAGGAGGGGGGAGGTAGGAGGGTAGGGGGTTTATAGCAACCGGATAAATATAGAGGGGAAATAAGGTGGACCATCCGCCTGGGATTGGTGGCGTGGTTATGTTCTGTTATTAGCTTTATTTTTAATGACTGATTTAAAATGCCATTTTCTTAATGTCTTTCATTTTTTGTAAAGCACTTTGAATTGCCTTGTGTTGAAAACTGCTATATAAATAAACTTGCCTTGCCTTGCCTTGTCTTGCCTTGCCTTGCCTTGCCTTGCCTTGCCTTGCCTTGCCTTGCCTTGCCTTGCCTTGCCTTGTCTTGCCTTGCCTTGCCTTGCCTTGCCTTGCCTTGTCTTGCCTTGCCTTGCCTTGCCTTGCAACACACACGAACGCGCACATGACCAATGAGGGCACGAGATAAGTTTGTGCACAGATGGAAGGCTGACAGGCAGGTAGGCCATCCAGTTACTTTAGCCGGGCTGGCTCAGATGATTGGTCGTGCTTTTTACAGCGCCACGCCTTCCACAGATGACATTTTTTTATGGATTTGTTGTCAAAGCACTTCAGATATTCATCGCTATCGGGATGTTAAGAGCATTCCATGGAATATAACAAAAAGCGTATCTCGAGCCGGTTTCTCAAACTTACCTACCCCACCTTTAACAATGAAATAGCATTTTCCGTTTGTCTAAGGCCATTTCATAAAGCGTAATACAAACAAAAATGTCAATTCATATTTTTCAACTGCTGTATTTGTGTTTGAGGTGCAGAAACAGCTTGTGAACAAATCGAAAACCATCACCTATCAATTATAACCTCTAAAATGTGTGAAGCTTAAAACCTAAAACCCTCCCACACGTACTTTCTTCTGAGAAGTGGCTGCAGTGACGAAGCTGTACTCGTCGGTGGTTTCGACTCCGCTTAGTTTGGTATATTTGGTGTAGGAGTAAATGGTAGATATTAATACAGGTGGAGAACCGCTCCCTCTGACGTCTTCATAAACTTAGTTAGCCTGCAGGAAGTGAGAACAGATTTGTTTTGTTATGAGCTGGTTTCAGAGAAAAGAGTATATCTGAAATGTCCATGATAAATGTCCATGATAAATGTCCATGATAAATGTCCATGATAAATGTCCATCTTACCTCAGTGTCAACACCATACTCAGGTTCCACAGGAGGATCTGTAGACAACGCAGGTAAGGGATTTCTGATCAAATTATTTTAACTGCTCATACATCTCAATACAACACCTAATGTCAATGGTTGCATGACTAATGATGTGTTCAGGAGCAACACAGAGATGTAACTGTGGAACTGAAGTGCCATGAAAAGAAAGGAAACATCGGTAAACACTGGGGATAAACTCAGTTTAAACAAACAATTTTGAGAAAAAATTAAGTTAAATAGTCAAGTGTAATAATTTAGACCAAACGAAAACAACGACAAGCCGTTTTTCAGAATAAAAACAACGAATCAGTTATCAGTATGCAGTTAAGTGTATATAAAACTCTTTGTAACAAAAGTTAGATTTAGAGGCATATTGAGTTGATAAAATAGCTAATTATGAAGTGTATTTAAGTAAAAGTAAATCATTTAAATGTAATTAGTTCTTATTTTGTGGATACACCAGGGAACATTATCTAGAAACATTGAGAGTTTTTGAGCCAGGTGGTCACAATAGTTGGAAAAGGTTATATTTTAGTTTGTTATATGCCTGTGGGTTTCATGTTGCCTCACCTTCCCTGGCCCTCTTCCTGCAGAATATCAGCACAGACGCTGAGAGTACGATGAACATCATGACGACCAGAGTCAGACGCACACACAGCACCACACCTGAGAGCAGAATAACACTTTGTTTACTCTGACACTTCCTGGTCCATAAACAACAACAACAAACTAAAAGTACCTGGTCCATCTGAAGCTGTCTGTCCCTCTTGAGGCTGCGTGGTGCGTTCAGGGGAGGCTGAGGAAGGTGGGAGCTGCCCAGTTCATGCAGTCTGTTATAACTCAATCCAACAGAAATATGAATATATTAGATCAAACTTAAAAAGCAGAAGAGATCTTTAACAAAATAGACTGTTTAATGTTCATTAGAAACTTAAAAAGTTTTTATTGTGATGAAGTATGTGAAATGCTTAAAATGCATTTATAAAACAACAGCTCTCAAGTTTGTGAACAGACCGCTAAAACATGTGTACTGCTGCAGTTCTTCCTCTTTAGCTGCTTCAAATAAAGTGAACTAATATTTGTACCACGAAGCTACTTATTCGGGCTGAAGCGACAGAAAAATGACTTGACTCTTCAACAGAAAAGGCAACTATAAAACCAAAAGAACAATAGTTGACTGCAAATTACCGATTGCTTTTATTTGAGGATATAAGTAATACCTGTAATAATCTGCATTTTAAAAAAGGCATCATATTTAACCACAGAAACCAACATGTACTGATATAAGATGATGACAAGACAATGCAGTGAACATTTTAAATGACTGATTGTTATTAAATAAAGAAAATAAAGCTCATGAACAGTAAAACAAAAGGGAGACTGATAGACATACTCACTGAGGAGGAGGAAGCAGATCAAAGTGTGCCGGACGTTCATGTTTGAGTCTCTGATGGTTTACCGCTGCCTCTCTTCTGTCTTCAGGAACTGCTTTACTTCTCTAAATGATGCGAGTCCTCCAAACACTCTACTTTCTCATGCCATTATGTTCAAGTGTGGATTTACATTAAAACTGGACTTGGTTGTAACTTAATGCAGTAACAATTTCACATCTGTGTACAATTATTCGTATAGCTGTCATAATAACCATGTTGCCATCATTGAGTCCAGAGTGTCCATTTTCATTTATTTAATCTACATGTTTTCTAAGCTTCAACAAAATATACATTTATGTGTAAATGCTATTGACAGGACATTTTGAAATTGACAGTGTTCTTCAAATGCTCGGAGCTATCAACTAAACACATTAAATATGAAAAAGAGAGAATAAATACAACATTTGACTGCAGTAACAACATATACAAAAGTCTTCAGATGCAGAGAAACACATTACTGTAACTTACTGTAAATATCTGATACTTTACATTTAAAAAATAAATACATTTACTTTTTTCTCAGCGTTTGGGTTTTATATGTTCAAAAAAAATCAAAACTCTAATAACTTTAGTTCTTTTAAAGATCTCCTATCATGCTATTTTTAGGCATATATTATGGGTCTCAGATATATACAAATATATAAAAACATGTCTATGATGTGTTTTGCTCAAAATATCAAACAGATCATGCATTTTAGAAATCCCTCATATCCCTCTGTTTCAGCTGTTAGAGAAACGCTGATTCGGGGTCCTTAGCTTGAGAGGAGGGGGAGCTAATGCCTGCGCAGAAGAAAAGCTGCCGTGATTAAACGCCATCATGTTCCAAACCACATCAAGGATCATTTCTGAAACAGTATGGAGCTCAAATGCTTTCTTTCTTGCGGGTTTACCACGAGGTGAGTTCCTTTCTTTATTTCCTGCTTTTTTACACACACTCTCTCCAGTAGCGTTAGCTCTGAGTGTTAGCGATGCTAATGTAAACAAAGACCATTTTACGTCCAAAACACGTTGTGTATTTCTTCTGATAGTAATGTTTCTGAAAGGGCCGTGGGTCCACATTTCCGATATTACATCATATCGGACGCACATCTGAATCAGCTCCGTTGTTCCCCCGTTCTTAGACATTTTGGTACGGAGGAAAAGAGAGTGTTTTATTTTCTGACACTTTGTGAGTAACCTAAAGGACATTAAAAAGTGCATTTTGCATGATAGGAGATCTTTAAGTTATTTACCAGATATATTTTAAATGCGTAATGACACAACTTTGTGTTCACCTGTCCGTCACTGAGAAAGTACATTTGGAAATGACAGATTTGAAGCTACATCTGATGTAAAGAAACAGTGGAGTAAAGAGCAAGTGAAGCGTCTTCTGCGTGGTTAACGTCGGAGCTCTCTGCTACCCGAGGATCAGAGTAGAGGACGTTATCTGTGTCGCCACAGGGGGCGCTGTGGAGCGGGCAGCGCCACTTTTTGAGAAATCCACCTCCGAGTAGGTTAGATTACCCGGGTCATCTTTAGCCTGCAAGAAAACAAATACATCGTTATTCGTCTCATGATCATCATTTCAGGATGTGTACTGCTTATGTTTTTGGTTTTATGTACAAATCTATTTTTGCTTTATCAACCCGAAAATCCATTTTTTTTATACGGCACTTTTTCCTCCCCCCCCTCACACCTCCACATTCAGTCCGAGGACTTCCTGTTAAGATCAACGGAAGCTTGTCGATTGAGATATGACCTGGCCTGGTTCTCCTTTCTGTTTTCTGTTACTTGTATCTCTTGATGAACACATTGTTCATAGATGTAAGTAGATTAAGTTAGTTTAAAACCAAATGTGTTTAATTTAAAATATGTCCTCTGCTGTACAATAAAAAACACTTTCATTTGTCATATCGTCTGTCGTCTTTCAGTGTGAGATAGAGAGATGGCTTTTGTCAAGTGTGATCAAATCTTACCCATCACCTTTTAATTAAAACCTCTCAAGTTTATTTAGGGGGTGTGTAGCTGAAAACCTAAACCCCTCCCACACTTACTTCCTTCTGAGCAGTAGCTGCAGTGACAAAGCTGTACTCGTCTGTGGATTCGACTCCATTCGGTTGGTTTGGTTTGGCGTAGGAGTAAATGGTGGATGTTTCTACAGGACACCTGCTCCCTCTGTCCACCTCACTGATCTCCTTATACAGTTGGTTAGTCGGCAGGAAGTGAGAACAGGTTAGTATTGATATCAGCTGGTTTTACAATACATCCCAGATTTACTCGACTCACCTCTGTATTAGAGACATACTCAGTTTCCATAGGAGGTTCTGAAAGAAATGCAGTTCATGAGCTTCAAAAACAAAACTTTATAAGAAAAAACTTAAGATTTTGGGCAGACCTGAACTCCATTTTGGGTTAAAAAGCAACCAAAAGATGAATGAGCTGTGAATCTACCTCTGTGTGTATATAACACCAACCCACTGATCAACATTGTTTTTCCAAAAGACTCTTGGTATTTGTCTAAATGACTCAAATTGAGTTTAGCGGAGTTTCTGAATTCCCTTTTCCTCTCCCCATGTCACTTCAATTCCACAGCCTCATATCTGTACTGTAAACACCCAATGACCCCTAGTTACATGACGAGGTCTTCAACAACATGTATTTTTTTATTAGAAATGTGACTGTGGGACTGAAGTGCCATGAACAGAGAGGATCCAGACACAGGGATAAACTCAGCCTGTTAAACAATACATTTTGAGAAAAGATTAATCTTAACAGTCAAGTTGAAACATTTAGAACAAATAAAGAAAACGAAAAGGTTTTACGGACAAACAATCAGAATCAGTGAGTGATTTGGTCAAAAAAGCTTCTTAAATTAGGATTTAAATACATATTAATCAGATCACAGAAGCGTGCTATTTAAAAAGCGTATTAAAGTTGACTTGAATCAAACAATACACAATATTTAAATCTAAATGTCAATAGTTATGTCATATTATCACAGATGTTACGAGGGAAACAGTGGAGCAACATTATTGACTTTTAGAGCAGTGTGTTCAAAATAAGTTGCTAAAGGTCCCTTTGTGGGCCGTTGTGATGCGTGTGTGTTTCCTTTCGCCTCACCTTTCCTGGCTCTCTTCCTGCAGAATATCAGCAACGCAACCGATAGTACGATGAACATGGCGAGCAGAATCAGACCAACGTACAGCACCACACCTGAGAGCAGAAGAACACGTTGTTTACTCGGATACTTCCTGGTCCACAAACACAAACAACAATCTAAAAGTACCGCGACCATCCGGAGCTGTCTGTCCCTGTTGAGGCTGCGTGGTGCGTTCAGGGGAGGCTGAGGAAGGTACGGAGCTCAGACTCTGAGTGGTGGTCAGTCTGGAGGCTGGTGGGGATGATGTTGGAAAAGGTCGCGGAGTCACTTCTGGTTTTGAAGAGGTTGGAGCTGTGAAACAAAAGGAAATGCAAAATATAAATAAATAAATAATTAAAATCAATCTGTTAAATGAAGAAGGTAATTAATGTTTTGTGCAACAATATTTAAATTAGCTGTAATGTTTGTAGTGGTTTTTGGGTGTGTAGCAGATTAACAGCTTTTTGGGTACCACTTTACAATAAGACTACCCTTATACAGG
>CM070476.1:37799954-37806318 GCA_036324585.1 Champsocephalus esox | reverse complement strand
AAAAATAAATAAAATTAATAAATTAATAAAAAAAAAAATAAAATTAAAAAATAAAAAATATATTAAAAATAAAAATAATAATATATATATATATTATTATTAAAATAAATAAAAAATAAAATATAAAAAAATATAAAAAATATAAAAAAAATTAATAATAATTATAAAATAAATATTATAAAATAAAATAATAAAAAATTAATAAAAAAATATATATATAAAATAAAAAAATAAAAAATAAAAAAATAATAATAAATAAAAATAAAAAATAAAAAAAAAAAATAAAAAAAAATATAAAATAAAAAATAAAAAAAAAATAAAAAAATTAATAAAAATAAATAAAATAATAAAAAAAAAAAAAAAAAAAAAAAAAATAAAAAAAAATAAAAATTAATAAATAAATTATAAAAATTAAATTAATAAAATAAAAAAAAATATAAAAATATAAATAATAATAAAAATAAAAAATAAAAATAAAATTAAAAATAAAAATAATAAAATATTAAATATAAAAAAAAAATAAAAAATAAATTAATAAAATATAATAAATTAATTAAATATAATAATAAAATAATTAAAAAAAAAATAATATAAAATAAATATATAAAATAAAATATAAAAAAAATAATATATAAATATATATAAATAATATAAAAAAAAAAATATATATATAAATAAAATAAAATAATAAATAAAAATTAAAAAATAAAATAATTATATTAATAATAAAAATATAAAATATATAATAAAAAAAAATAATTAATAATTATATAAAAAATTAAATAAAAAAATAATAATATTATATAATAATAAAAAAATATAATAAATTTAAAAATATAAAAATAAAAAATAATAAATATAAAATAATAAATATAAAATTAAAATAAAAATATAAAATATAATTATAAATAATAAAAAAATATAATAAAAATAATATAATAAATATAAAAAAATAATAAATAATATAAAATATAATAAATAAAAATAATAAAAATAAATAATAATAAAATATAAAAAAAATTAAAAAAAAAATAATAAAAAATAAAATATTATAATAATAAAATAAAAAAAAAAATTATATTAAATAAAAAATAAATTAAAAATAAAATATATAATATAATAAATTAAAAAAAAAAAATTATAAAAATAAAATATAAATAAATAATTAATAAAAAAAAAAAAATAATAAAAATAAAAATTAAATTATTATATTAAATATAATAAAATTATATAAAAAAAATTATAATAAAAAAATAAAATAATAAAAATTTATTAAAAAATATTAAAAAAAAAAATAAAAAAAAATATAATAATTAAAAATAAAATTAATATAAATATAAAAATAATATATTAAAATAATAAATATATTATATAATAAATAAAAATAATTAAAAAATTAAAATAAATATAATAATATAATAAATAATAAAAATTTATTAAATTAAAAATTAAAAAAATAAAAAAAAAAAAATTAAATTAAAAAAAATTAAAATTAAATAAATAATAAAAAAAATAAAAAAAAAAATAAAATATAAAAAAAAATAAAAAATAAATAAATATAAATTAATAAAATAATTTAATATAATAAAATAAAAAATAATATAATAAAAATTAAATAAAAATAAAAAAAATAATTAAATTATAATAAAATAAAAATTAAAAAAAAAATATAAAATAATTATAAAAATAAATTAAATAATAAATTAAAAAAAATAAAAAAATAAAATTAATAAAAATAATATATAAAAATAAATAAAAAATTAATTATAAAATTATATAATAAATTTATAAAAAAATAAAAAAATAAAATATATATTAAAAAAATTATAATATAATAAATATAATAAAATAAATATAAAATAAAATAAAAAATAATTTAATAATATAAAATAAAAATATATAATAAATATAAAAAATATTAATAAAAAATTAAATATTAATAATAATAAAAATATAAAAATAAATATTAAAATAAAAAAAATATTATAAAAAAATAATTAAAAATAAATATATAAAAAAAATAATAAAAATAATAAATATAAAAAATATATAATTAAAATTATAAAATATATAAAAAATAAATTATTATATAATATATAAATAAAATTAAATAAATAAAAAATAAAATAAATATATTAAATTAATAAAAAATTAAATATTAAAAATTATAAATAATAAAAAAAAAATATATATAATAAATAATTATATAAAAAAAATAATAATAAAAAAATAAATAATAAAATAATATAAAAAAAATAAAAAATAAAATAATAAAATATATTATAAAAAAATAAAAAAATTAAATTAATATATTAAAAATAAATAAAAAAAATATAAAAAATAAAATAATAAATTATAATTAAAATTAATATTATTATAAAATAAAAATAATATAAATATTAAATAATTATATAAAAAATAATAAATAAAAAATATAATAAAATATAAAAATAATAAAATTAAAAATAAAAAAAAAATAATTAATAATATAATTAAATATAAAAAAATATAAAAAAAATAATAAATTTAAATTAAAAATATAAATAATAAAAATAAAAATAAATAATAACTTATAAAAAAAAAAAAATAAAATATAAATATAATAAATTAAAAAAATAAAAAATATAATTATAAAATAAAATAAAAAATTTAATATTAAAATAAAATAAAATATATTAAAAAAAAAAATAAAAAAAAATAAAAATATAAAAATTTAATATAATAAATTATAAATAAATAAAATATAATAATAAAAAATAAAAAAATTAATATATTAAAAATTATAATAAATAATAATATAAAATAAAAAAAAAAAAATATATAATTAAATAATAAAAAAAATATAAAAAAATTATAATAAAAAAATTTATAATAAAATAAAATAAATATAAATAAATATAAAAATAATAAAAATAATAATAATAAATTATATAATAAAAAATAAATAATAAAAAATAATAAAATTATAAATATAAATATAAAAAAATTAAAAAATAATAAAATAAAAAATATAATAAAATAAAAAATTAAATAAAATAAAAATTAAAATAATATATTAAAAAATAATTAATAAAAAAATAAAAAAATTAAAAAAAAAAAATATAAATAATATAAAATTATATAAAAATATAAAAATTAAAAAATAAAATATATAAAAATAATTATAAAAAAATAAAAAAAATATAAAATAAAATTAAATAAATAATATAATTAAAAATTAATAAATAATAATATAAATAAAAAAAAATTAATAATATATAAAAAAAAATAAATAATTAAAATATTATTATATAAAAAAATAAATTAAATAAAAAATATATAATAAAATAAATTAATAAAATAATAAATAAAATAATAAAATAAAAAAATAATAAAAATTATAAATAAAAAAAATAATAAATAAAATAATAATATAAATATAATAAAAATAATAAAAAAAATAAAAAAAAACTTACAACCCACAAACACTTACAAACCCAATCCACCACCACCCCCCACACAACTCACACCCCCCAACCACACAACCCCACCACACCCACCCCCCACACCCCCACCCCCCCCCACAACAACACCACAAACCCCACCACCCCAACCCCCCCCCACCCCCCCACCAACCCCACCCCACCACCCACCACCAAACCACCCACCCACCTCCCACCACCCCCCCAACCCCCCCCAAACCCCCACCCACAAACCACCCCTCCCCCCCCCCCACCCCAACACAACCCCCCAAACCCACACACAACACCCCCCACATCCCCAACCCCACACCCCACCACCGCACCCCCCATCCCCACACACACACACACACCACACCCCCCCACCACCCCCACACACCCCACCACCACCCCCCACACACACCACCCACACACCCACCACCCACCACCCCACACACACCCCCACTCACCCCAACACCACCCACCCACCCCACCAACCAACCCCCAGCCACCCACCCCCCCACACACACACCCCACCCACCCACACACACCGGACACCCACAACCCATCCACAACCCCACCCACAACCGACACCCGCACCCAGCGCACACCACTCCACCACCCCACACCCTCACCCCATCACACACCCCCGCACACGCCCCGCTCACACACCACACCACGCACCAACCCGCACCACCGCACAGCACCCACACCACTCACCCCCACACACCCCACGCCCCACACACCCCTCCCCCACACACACCCCTCACCACACCCACCCCACCCACAAGGCCGCACTCACCACCACCCGCGCACCCACACCCCACGCACACCACACTACATACTGTACCCCACACGCCCACACACACCACCCACCCAACCGCTCACACATCTACACTTTCCCACACCTCACACGCACCCCGCACACACACCCACCCCACCCCACACCCCACCCACAGCCCCACGCACACCGCACACACCACGCACCCCCCACACCCCACACGCAACACCCACCACCGTGACACCCACTCCGACCCAACCACACACACTCCCACACACCCACCCCTTACCACACACGCCACCAACTCGACCCCACCCTCCTCACCCAACTACTACCCCGCCCACGCACCCTCCCCACGCACCACACCACGCACACCACCCACTCCACCCCTACACTACACCACCCCACTCCCTATACTTCGCCACCACTCCACCAAACCCCCCACCACCCCACACACCACAACGCAACCCACCACCCACCCTCACACACCCCGCACTCACCCGCCCAACACAACACACCACACACCCCACAACCCACCCCGCACACCACACACACAGCACAACCCACCACGCACACACCATCGCCCCCACCTCTCTCGCACACCACACCACCCCTAACACCCACCGACTGCCACGCTGACCACCACACCACACTGACCCCACTCCCCACACGCAGCCCACCACCCCACCCCACCCCACCCCGCTCATCAGCCACCTCAGCCGAGCCCACCCCACGAGCACTCCACACAGCACCACCCCACCACGCACACACCCTACGCCCACTAACACCCACCAACTCCACACAACCACACACCCGTCACCACCCGCCACCACCACCCCCACCCCACACCACACCACCCCCCCCCACCCAACCCCCACCCCAACCCCCCACAACCAACCCACCCAACAACACCCACCCCACCACACCCCCACCACCCCACACCAACACCCCCCAACCCCCCCCCAAACCCCCCCCCACCCACCACCCCCCCCCACCCCCCACCCCAACCCCAACCCCACCCCACCCCCCACCACCCACCCCACACCCCCCCAACCCACCACCACCCCCCACACCCACCAACCCACACCACCCCCACCAACCCACAACCCAACCCCCAACACCAACCCACCCACCCAAACCCCCCCAAACCCCCCAACCCACACACCCCACCCCCAAACACCACACCCCCACACACCACCCACCCCCCCCCACCCCCCACCCCAACCACACCCCCCCCCAACACCCACAACACCCCCAACCCCCCACACCCAACACACCAACACCACACCCCCCACACAACCCCCACACCTCCAACCCCCACCCACCCCCCAACCACCCCCCCCCACACACCACCCCCCACACACCCCACACACCACCCACCACCAACCCCCACCCCACCCACCCCAACCCACCCCCCCCCCACCCCCCCAACCCACCCCCCCCACCACACCACCCCCACCCACCACCCCACCAACACCACCACCCCCCAACACCCCCAACACACCCCCAACACCCACCACCCCACCCCCACCCACACCACCCCCCACACCACACCCCACCCCACCACCAACCCACCCAACCCCCCCCCACCCAACCCCCACCACCCCACCCCACCCCCCCACCAACCACCCCACAACCACCCCCCACCCACCACACCCACACCCCCACCCCCCACCCCCCACCCCCCCCACCACCACCCCAACCCACCCCCCAACCACAAACCCCCCCACAACCACCCCCCACAACCAACCCCCCCAACCCACCCACCCCACACAACCACCACAACCCCCCCCACCCCACCCCCCACCCCCCCACCCCCCCCCAAACCCACCCCCCCCCCCCAACCCAACCCAACACACCACACCCCCCCCAACCCCACCACCCCAACCACCACCACCCCCCACACCCACCCCACCCCCCCACCCCCCCACACACCCCCACAACCCCCCCCCCCACCCCCCCCCCCCCAACACCCACCCCCACCCCCCCCCAACACAACCAACCCCACAAACCCCCCCACACACACCAACCCCCACACCCACCACACCACCCCCCCCCAACCACACCCCCCCACACCCACCCCACCCACACCCACCCACCACACCCCCACCCACCCCAACACAACACCCACCCCAACCCCCAACAC
>CM070476.1:37789954-37792454 GCA_036324585.1 Champsocephalus esox | reverse complement strand
CCCACCCCACCCCCCACCCCCCCCCCACCCCCACCACCCCCCCCCACCCCACCCACCCCCACCCACCCCCCCACACCCCCCACCACCCCCACCCCCCCACCCCACCCCCCCCCCACCCCACCCCCACCCCCCCCCCACCCACCCCCCACCCCACCCCCCACCCCACCCCACCCCCCCCACCACCCCCCACCCCCCCCACCCCCCCCCCACCCACCCCCCACCCCACCCCCCCCACCCCACACCCACCCCCACCCCCCCCACCCCCACCCACCCCCCACCCCCCCCCCACCCACCCCCCACCCCCACCCCCCCACCCCCACCCCCACCCCCCCCACCCCCACCACCCCCCCCCCACCCCACCCCCCACCCCACCCCCCCACCCCACCCACACCACCCCCACCCACCCCCACCCACCCCCCCACCCCCCCCCCACCCCCCCCACCCACCCCCCCCCCACCCCACCCCCCCCACCCCCACCCCCCCACCACCCCACCCACCCCCACCCACACCACCCCCACCCACCCCCCCCCCACCCCACCCCCCCCACCACCCCCCCCACCCCACCCCCCCACCCCCCCCCCACCCCCCCCACCCCCACCCCCCCACCCACCCACCCCACCCCCCACCCCCCCCCACCCCACCCCCCACCCCACCCCCCCCCACCCCCCACACCCCCCCCCCACACCCCACCACCCCACCCCCCCACCCACCCCCACCCCACCCCACCCCCCACCCCCCACCCCCCCCCCACCCCCCACCACCCCCACCCCCCCCCCACCCCCCCACCCCACCCCCCACCCACCCCCCCCACCCCCACCCACCCCACCCCCACACCCCACCCCCCCCCACCCCACCACCCCCCCCACCCACCCCCCCCCCACCCACACCCCCCCACCCCACCCCACCCCCCACCCCCCCACCCCCCCCACCCCCCCCACCCCCACCCCCCCCACCACCCCACCCCCCACCCCACCCCCCCCCCACCCCCCCCCCACCCACCCCCCCCCCACCCCCCCCCACCCCCACCCACCCCCCCCCACCCACCCACCCCCCCACCACCCCCACCCCCCCCACCCCCCACCCCCCCCCCACACCACCCCCACCCCACCCCCCCACCCCACCCCACACCCCCCCACCCACCACCCCCCCACCCACCCCCCCCACCACACCCCCCCCACACCCCCCCCCCACACCCCCCCCCACCCCCACCCCCCACCCCCCCACCCCCCCCACCCCACCCCCCACCCCCCCCACCCCCACCCCCCCCCCACCACCACACCCCCCCACCCCCCCACCCCCCCCCCACCCCCCCCCCACCCCCCCCCCACCCCCCACACCCCACCCCCCCCCACCCCACCCCCCCCCCACCCCCCCCCCACACCCCCCCACCCCCCACCCCCCACCCACCCCCCCACACCCCCCACCCCACCCCCCACCCCCCACCCCCCCCCACCCCCCCCCCACCCCACCCCCCACCCCCCCACCCCCCCACCCCCCACCCCACCCACCCCCCCACCCCCCCACCCCCCCACCCCCCCCCCACCCCCACCCCCCCCCACCACCCCCCCCACCCCCCCCCCACACCCCCCCCCCACCCCCACACCCCCCCCACCCCCCCCCCACCCCCCCCCCACCCCACACCACCCCCCCCACCCCCCCCACCCCCCACACCCCCCCCCCACCCCCCCCACCCCACCCCCCCCCCACACCCCCCCCCACACCCCCCCCCCACCCCCCCCACCCCCCACCACCCCCCCCCCACCCCCCCCCACCCACCCCACCACAACCCCACCCACCCCACCCACACCCCAACCACCACCCCCCCCACACACCACACCCCCCACCCCCCACCCACACCCACCCCCCCACACACACACACACCACTCCCACAACCCCACCACCACCACCCACACCCCCCCACCCACCCCCCCCCACACCCCACCCCCACCACCCCACCCACCCCCACCCCCCACCCCCACCCCCACCCCCAACACCACACCCCCACCCCAACCCCACACCCCCCCAACCCCCACCACCACCCCACCACAACCACCCCACACCACACCACCCCACCCACCACCCCCCACCCCCACCCCCACCCCCCCCACACCACACCACCCCCCCACCACCCCCACCACCCCCACCCCACCCACCCACACCCACAACACCACCCCACCCCCACCCACCCCCACCCACACCCCACCACACACACAACACCCCACCCCCCACCACCCCAACACCCCCCACCCCCCCACCCCAACCACAACCCCCACACCCCACCCACCACCCACCCACCCACCCCCCCCACCCCCCACACCACACCACCACACCACCACCCACCCACCACACCACCACACACCCCCCCACCCCCACACCCCCCCCCAACCAACCCCACACCCCCACCCCCCACCACACACCCACCCCACCCCACCACACCCCCCCCAACCCCACCCCACCACACACACACACACCCCACCCCCCCACCCCCCCACCCCACCCC
>CM070476.1:37767673-37789454 GCA_036324585.1 Champsocephalus esox | reverse complement strand
ACTCCACATAAAACACCCCACCACCCCCCTCCACCCCCACCCCCCCCCCCCTCCCCCACCCCCCATCCCCACCTCCACCACCCCTCCCCCAACCCCACCCACCCCACACCCCCCACCCACCCCACCCCTCCCACCCCACTCCCCCCCACACCACCTCCACCTCCACCCCACCCCCCCAAACCCCACCACCCAACCAACCCCCACCCCCACCCCCCATCCATCCCTACCTACGAATAAAAAACACAACCTCATCACAACAATCCCTTCCGACCCCCCACAACTAACACACAACCACAAAACACATACACTAAAAAAATATAACAAAAGACAATCAACCTACAATGGACAGTCTATCTAAAAAAAAAATAAAAACACTTAAAAAAAAAAAAAATAAAAAAAAAAAAACACAACCAAAAAATTAAAAAAACAAAAAAAAAAAACACAACAAAGAAAACAAAAACAAAAATCATTAAAAAACAAACAAAAAAAAAGACAAATAACCAAAAATAAAAAAAAAAAAAAAATCAAAAAACAAAAAACAACAAAAAAAAAATCCAAAAACACATACCAAAAAATAACAAAAAAAACACAAAAAAAAAAATAAACAAAAACAAACAAAAACACAATAAAAAAAAACAACAAAAAAAACCAACAGAAACAAAAAAAACAATAAAAAAAAACCAACAAACCACACGCACCCCAAAAACACATCAACCACAAATAAAACAAACAAAAAAAAAAAAACTTAAAAACTAAAAACAAAAAAAAAAAACAACAAAACAAAACAAAAAAAAAACAACACAAAAAAAAAAACAAAAATAAAAAAAACAAAAATAACATTTACTAATATAAACAAAACCAACAACCACACAAACAAAAAAAAAAAAACAAAAAAAATAACAAAAACACAAAAAAAAATAAACAAAAATAAATTAAAATAAAAAACAAACAAAAAAAAATAAAAAAAATCAAAAAAAAAAAAAAAAAAAAATAATAACAAAAAAACAAAAAAAAAAAAAACAAAAAAAACAAAAAAAAAAACACTAAAAAAAAAAAAAAAAAAGAAACAAAAATAACAAAAAAAATACCAATGAACCACCCATCATCCAAAAACAATAAAGACTTTACACCCAACCCAACTCAACCCCCCAAATCAACAAACCAATTAAACCCTCACCCGCTCCACCCCCCCACCCCCCCCAAACACCACCCCCCCCAACCCCCCCCCCCACCCCCCACCCACACCACGACTACCGCCCCCCCACCATGACAACCCCCATCACCCCCCCCCCCCTCCCTCCCCCTTCGTACTTTTGCCTAGCATACCAACCCCCCCACTCCCACATCCCCCCACCCATCCTCCCGTCCTATCCCCCCGCCCCACCTCGCTCCCCCCCCACTCCCATCCCCGCCCTCCCCCTCCTCCGCCCCGCCGCCCGCCCCCCCTCCCTCCCCCCCCCACCCACCGCCCTCCCCCCCCCGCCCCATAGCCACCACCCCACACCCCCCCCCTCCCCCCCCCCCCCCCCACCACCAAAGTAGAAGTACTCCAGATATGTACTTGAGTAAAAGTACTCAGATCTTGTACTTGAGTAAAAGTAGAAGTACTCAGCTCTTGTACCTGAGTAAAAGTACTCAGATCTTGTACTTGAGTAAAAGTAGAAGTACTCAGATCTTGTACTTAGTAAAAGTAGAAGTACTCAGGTCTTGTACTTGAGTAAAAGTAGAAGTACTCAGATCTTGTACTTGAGTAAAAGTACTCAGATCTTGTACTTGAGTAAAAGTACTCAGATCTTGTACTTGAGTAAAAGTAGAAGTACTCAGCTCTTGTACCTGAGTAAAAGTACTCAGATCTTGTACTTGAGTAAAAGTAGAAGTACTCAGCTATTGTACTTGAGTAAAAGTAGAAGTACTCAGGTCTTGTACTTGAGTAAAAGTAGAAGTACCAGAGTGTAGGAATACTCTGTTACAGTAAAAGTACTGCATTCAAAATGTTCCTCAAGTGAAAGTAGAAAGTAGAAAGTATTCTCATCTAAATATAGTAAAGACAGTGAAAGTAGTCGTTGTGCAGATTGGTCCATTTCAGAATAATATATATGATGTGTTTTATAATGATTGATCATGAAAGTGTTCTCAAAGCTGGTGAAGGTGCAGCTAGTCTGAAGTACTTTGTAGACTGCAGGTAGCTGGTGGAGGTGCAGCTAGTCTGAAGTACTTTGTAGACTGCAGGGTAGCTGGTGGAGGAGCAGCTAGTCTGAAGTACTTTGTAGACTGCAGGGTAGCTGGTGAAGGTGCAGCTAGTCTGAAGGACTTTGTAGACTGCAGGGTAGCTGGTGGAGGAGCAGCTAGTCTGAAGTACTTTGTAGACTGCAGGGTAGCTGGTGGATTTACTCCAGGTGGAACTAAAGTCTGATTTAACACTTGGTTAGATTTCACATCCTTCATCCAGATCTGTGAAGTAACTGAAGGTATTAAATACATGTAGTGGAGGAAAAGTACAACATTTACCTCTGAACTGTAGAGGAATAGAACGAGAAAATGTAAAGTATAAGTCCTTCAAATTGCACTTCAGTACTCCGTTACTTTGATTATCGGACAGTTAAACGGCTTCACCTGCGAAAATCTCCGTGTCCTCTTCACGTTCGCGGTTCAAACGGGAGTAATCCACATGTTCCACGGACACTGGTTAAAAAAAGTCCCTCAAACAGCTGATCCATGTCCGTCTGCCTCCGCTTGATTCGCGTTTTAAAAATCCATCCGCAGGTGATCTGAAGTGTGTGTGAGAGTGTGTTGTGTACGTGTACGTGTTTGAGTGTGTTTGAGTGTGCGTGTGACTGAAAGACTGTGTGCATGGGCGGAGAGCTGGCAGACCGGGGAGGGGGGAGGAGGAAGGAAAGTGAGCCCAGGAAAGGTGGAAACAATTGACGGAGATGCAGTTTACCAGCACTGAGAGCCCGGAGTTCAGGACCCCACACTGCTGGATGCTAACCTGCATATGCTGGGACATTTAAACAATTAGCATACATTGCGTTAATTAGCATAAATGGCATTACAGCCTATGCACACAATAGATACAAACGGCTTGGTTGATTGGGACAGTTTGAGTGTTATTGAGGATGCCGAATCCATTTCTGACATTTTCTAAATAAAGACAGTTTTAACTCGAAGGTGGCCATATGTGTTGTCTCCGTGCTACTCATTGACTACCACGAGTAGAGTTGGCTATAGAGAGGACGAGATCTACTGTGGACACTTTATTTTCAATTCAATCCAATCAAAATGATCCAGAGTCCCTACATCGTCAACATCGACCCAAAACTTCATAAAAATCTGTTCTATGTTATGAATAATTCTATGTTTTCTATTTCTCGTAATGTTTTTGTCAAATCTAGATTTGTATCTTACTTTTAATATTATCATCCATTAATTACATTCATGTGGCAAATTGTCCTCGTCTTTATTTTCCCTTTTTGTAAATCACTTTGAGCGGCAATGTCTGAAGGGTGCTTCACTGTAAAGTAGATCATTAATATGACTTCAGTAACATTGAGAGTACAGAGTACATAAAGTACAACCGCCTCTGTGTGTCCGTCCCTTTTCCCTCATTATGACGGCTGACATATAAATACAGCCGTCCAATCTTTAATCAGTGCTGCTCTCAATCCCTCAGATCAACAAAACAACAACATTAAAGAGGCCCTGTCTCTACTTTAAAGAGTCCTCTCCTGCTGATGTTCAGGTGTATATCAGTATGTAGTGTCTCTACTTTAAAGAGTCCCCTCCTGTCAGGTGTATATCAGTATGTAGTGTCTCTACTTTAAAGAGTCCTATCCTGCTGATGATCAGGTGTATATCAGTATGTAGTGTCTCTACTTTAAAGAGTCCTCTCCTGCTGATGTTCAGGTGTATATCAGTATGTAGTGTCTCTACTTTAAAGAGTCCCCTCCTGCTGATGTTCAGGTGTATATCAGTATGTAGTGTCTCTACTTTAAAGAGTCCCCTCCTGCTGATGTTCAGGTGTATATCAGTATGTAGTGTCTCTACTTTAAAGAGTCCCCTCCTGCTGATGTTCAGGTGTATATCAGTATGTAGTGTCTCTACTTTAAAGAGTCCTCTCCTGCTGATGTTCAGGTGTATATCAGTATGTAGTGTCTCTACTTTAAAGAGTCCTCTCCTGCTGATGTTCAGGTGTATATCAGTATGTAGTGTCTCTACTTTAAAGAGTCCTCTCCTGCTGATGTTCAGGTGTATATCAGTATGTAGTGTCTCTACTTTAAAGAGTCCCCTCCTGCTGATGTTCAGGTGTATATCAGTATGTAGTGTCTCTACTTTAAAGAGTCCCCTCCTGCTGATGTTCAGGTGTATATCAGTATGTAGTGTCTCTACTTTAAAGAGTCCTCTCCTGCTGATGTTCAGGTGTATATCAGTATGTAGTGTCTCTACTTTAAAGAGTCCTCTCCTGCTGATGTTCAGTGTATATCAGTATGTAGTGTCTCTACTTTAAAGAGTCCTCTCCTGCTGATGTTCAGGTGTATATCAGTATGTAGTGTCTCTACTTTAAAGAGTCCTCTCCTGCTGATGTTCAGGTGGATATCAGTATGTAGTGTCTCTACTTTAAAGAGTCCTCTCCTGCTGATGATCAGGTGTATATCAGTATGTAATGTCTCTACTTTAAAGAGTCCTCTCCTGCTGATGTTCAGCTGTATATCAGTATGTAGTGTATCTACTTTAAAGAGTCCCCTCCTGCTGATGATCAGGTGTATATCAGTATGTAATGTCTCTACTTTAAAGAGTCCTCTCCTGCTGATGTTCAGCTGTATATCAGTATGTAGTGTATCTACTTTAAAGAGTCCCCTCCTGCTGATGTTCAGGTGTGTATCAGTATGTAGTGTCTCTAATTTGGTGGGAGAGTACAAGTACCTCAACATTTTTCTTAAATACAGTACTTGAGTAAATGTACTTAGTTACTTTACACCACTGTTACTCAATCTTAATGTGTACCGCACCGACAGAAGAGTGGTTCATCATTTCACACACATCCTAAGTTGTTGAGTTCTCTGAGTGTTTCCCTCTCAGTGTTTCTGTTATGCATTGAATCTAAAGTGAAGTATCAAATGCATCAGTCAGTGATTCAGCATCTCTCCTGCCCCCTGCTGGGCTCTGGGGGAAGAGGCCTTCTCACAGCTGCTGCACGCTTAATATATATATATATATTATATATTGCTCCACATCAGGAATATACTGTAGAATGTGTTTTCCCAGACAGGAACGTGTGCAAGGGTTAGGGACAGGAGGTTTATTCACAGACAAAGTGGGGCTTCAAATACATGGGGTTTCTTTGCATATAAAAACACAAAGGTTCCACATGAAGAAACATGTTCAGCAACTTGACAACACATGCAGCGTTTAGAGAACATTCAGCAACTTGAGGAGACATGCTGGGAGACCAGGGGACACTAAAGAGTGACGCACACAGCTGGGAGACCAGGGGACACTAAAGAGTGACGCACACAGCTGGGAGACCAGGGGACACTAAAGAGTGACGCACACAGCTGGGAGACCAGGGGACACTAAAGAGTGACGCACACAGCTGGGAGACCAGGGGACACTAAAGAGTGACGCACACAGCTGGGAGACCAGGGGACACTAAAGAGTGACGCACACAGCTGGGAGACCAGGGGACACTAAAGAGTGACGCACACAGCTGGGAGACCAGGGGACACTAAAGAGTGACGCACACAGCTGGGAGATCAGGGGACACTAAAGAGTGACGCACACAGCTGGGAGATCAGGGGACACTAAAGAGTGACGCACACAGCTGGGAGATCAGGGGACACTAAAAGTGACGCACACAGCTGGAGACCAGGGGACACTAAAAGAGTGACGCACACAGCTGGAGACCAGGGGACACTAAAGAGTGACGCACACAGCTGGGAGACCAGGGGACACTAAAGAGTGACGCACACAGCTGGGAGATCAGGGGACACTAAAGAGTGACGCACACAGCTGGGAGACCAGGGGACACTAAAGAGTGACGCACACAGCTGGGAGACCAGGGGCACTAAAAAGTGACGCACACAGCTGGGAGACCAGGGGACACTAAAGAGTGACGCACACAGCTGGGAGATCAGGGGACACTAAAGAGTGACGCACACAACTGGGAGACCAGGGGACACTAAAAAGTGACGCACAGAGCTGGAGACCAGGGGACACTAAAGAGTGACGCACACAGCTGGGAGATCAGGGGACACTAAAGAGTGACGCACACAGCTGGGAGACCAGGGGACACTAAAGAGTGACGCACACAGCTGGAACGGAGCGCTTGGTGACGTTCAGGATTAAAAAGATGGGGATATAACCAAATGTAACCGTATGAATAGAAAAATTGCAAAAGTCAATAAAAAATATGGAACATTCTTTTGTTTCTTCAATAGGTATTTGAATTGTGTGTTTAATCAGCAGTGTCTCCGGTGCAGCGCTGGTGTTCACAGGAAGCCGTTTCTTCTCAATTATTCAACAGAAAAGGATCTGAACTCTTCGGAAAGCTCCCCGTGGTCAGAGGTCTGAACCGAACCAGTTTGTATCTCCCATCAATCCTGAGCTCTGTGGAGTAACTATGTACTCACATACTCTTCTGAAGTATGATTCTGAGGTACTTGTGCTTTACTTGAGTATTTCCATGTTATGCTTAGTTTGTACTTGTTACGTCCCGACTAGGGGAAGAGGAAAGCAACACACACCAGATTGGAATCGGTAATAATTATGAATGGTTTAATTATAAAGCAAGGTGAAACAAAATGGCAGCCTGAAACAACAACAAGGCAAAAAGGGCACAGGAGGACTCTAAAAAAGGAGCCTACTTAAATACAAAGAAATATAGCTAATAACCCTCACCGTCAAAGTGGTACAGTCTAAAGAAAGGAAGCTGTACGAAAACACAGCTGAAGGAGGGAAACTAAGCACCCTACGCTAAACACATCCACTAGTAAGCGCATAAGTTGTCACTCGACACTGAGCATACATCGTCACTGACCAGGCTTTGTAGTCCTCTCCAGCAGGTGTGCGCTGGGCTTGCACAGGGATTGGAGAACGTCGGACCCGGCGTGCTCCAATCAGTGTCCTCGGAAGTGGACCAGGAGATGACAACCAATGACGTTGGGGCAACCACACAGCTCATTTACATAATCACAGACAATCCCAGACAGGTTACCGAGCAGAAACAGCAGCCTAACCCCTGAGTACTTCTACTTTTACTCAAGGACAAGACCTGAGTACTTCTACTTTTACTCAAGGACAATATCTGAGTACTTTTTCTTTTACTCAAGAACAAGATCTGAGTACTTCTACTTTAACTCATGATCTGAGTATTTCTACTTTTACTAAGTACAAGATCTGAGAGTACTTCTACTTTTACTCTAGAACAAGATCTGAGTACTTCTACTTTAACTCACGATCAGAGTACTTCTACTTTAACTCACGATCAGAGTACTTCTACTTTAACTCATGATCAGAGTACTTCTACTTTAACTCATGATCAGAGTACTTCTACTTTAACTCATGATCAGAGTACTTCCACTTTTACTGAAGTAAATGATCTGAGTACTTCTACTTTAACTCATGATCTGAGTACTTCTACTTTAACTCATGATCAGAGTACTTCTACTTTAACTCATGATCAGAGTACTTCTACTTTAACTCATGATCTGAGTACTTCTACTTTAACTCATGATCAGAGTACTTCTACTTTAACTCATGATCAGAGTACTTCTACTTTAACTCATGATCAGAGTACTTCTACTTTAACTCACGATCAGAGTACTTCTACTTTAACTCACGATCAGAGTACTTCTACTTTAACTCACGATCAGAGTACTTCTACTTTAACTCACGATCAGAGTACTTCTACTTTAACTCACGATCTGAGTACTTCTACTTTAACTCATGATCAGAGTACTTCTACTTTAACTCACGATCAGAGTACTTCTACTTTAACTCACGATCTGAGTACTTCTACTTTAACTCACGATCAGAGTACTTCTACTTTAACTCATGATCAGAGTACTTCTACTTTAACTCACGATCTGAGTACTTCTACTTTAACTCATGATCAGAGTACTTCTCTCCGAGGCACTCGAAGAGACAGAATTATAATAAATCAGTTTGGTTGCAGAAACAAAAGAAAGAATCAGAGACAGACTCGTTGTTCCCTTTTAATAAAGAATGAATGAATCATTAACCCCGTGAGCCGATTCATGAAACACAAAGCCGTGAGAGAGGAGTTAGAATACTATTAATAACACTAAACCCGCTTTGCATGGTTTTATCTGAGCGTTTCTCAGGTCTGTCATGTTTCTGTAATTCCAATGGACTCAAATATATTAATTTAACACTTAGTGACGCAACAACATTCAAACGTTAATCCACGAGGACTTTTGGTTCAAATTAAATTAAAAACCGCCAGAATACGACTCAGTAAATCCCTCTCGCAAAGAAAAAGCCATTTTTAAAATATCCAAATTACTTTAAGAGCTTTAAAACATATTATATTAATGTGACGACAACCTCTTCTGATAAAACTAAAAATGCATCCATAAAATTACACAAAATGTACTTTCAGCTTCAACCTAAATCAACGTCTGCTCTGATTGGGTTAACAGACTAATATCGCAAAGCATGTAATTCTCTCTCTGGACTGATTTTGATCCATTTTGAAGATTAAGGGACTCAGATTGCTTTGATAAGAAATGTTCATCTTGCGCTCTCTATATCCGATGGTCCAACTCTACTCGTGGTCGTCAGAATCAGTCCACAGAGAGAACAGATATGACCACGTTCTGGTTCAAACCTGAAAATATCAGAAATGGATTCAGCATCTCCAACAACCCCCAACACCACTCCTACATGTCCAAATTAATGCTAATTTACACAACTTATGCTAATTATTCACATAATCCCAACCGCTACACAGGTTAGCATCCGGCAGTTTCTATGTGCTGGAGACCCTGCTCTACGTTTCTATCATAAAACGTTGGGGTCCTCAACATTTCCTGGTTCACTAAGCTGACAGCGAGACTCTGATTTAAATAAGGGATCTGAAAGTGTTTGTGTTGTGAAGTTGATTTGGTAAAAGAAGACATCGCCACTGATTTGCAGACGTCTCTCTCCTAATGTGAGTCAATGGGGAAATGTCTCTTTGGGCCAAAATGACGTCACGCGAGTTGCAGTACCGCCGTTTGGCCACTAAGAAAATGTTGTTAATCGCCCTCTTAAGGCACTCCTCCTCGGGGCTCGGTGACTGCAGGGTTTTGGGAATCGAACCCCCCCCTCAACCCTCCGACCCCCTGATTGGTGGATTCGCCTCCTGAACTGTCCAGTCCGTGCTCTCGCCCCGTGTTACATCTCGTCAGCGTGAGCAGGTTTTGCAGGGTCTGGGGTGGCGGGCGCCGAGCGGTTCCCCTCTGCAGCCGCCGCATCGGAGCCTGGGTTTCCGAGGCTTTCTATTGGCTGTTGGAGGACGGCGGGGCCCTCCGGTCCGGCTGACTCCTCGGGGTCAGAGGTCGCTGACGGGGAGTCGGACTCCGCTGGGTGCTCCGTCAGGATATTCCTGGAAATCACTAGAGAGCAGAAGATGATTTTACTTCACAGCGCCGGAGGAGTGTAATCTGCTGCTCATAAGCATCAACTCTTCGTTAACACGAATACCCCACTGTATAAATGTTTACTTTAATTTGTATTGTTATTTATTCTATTTCAACAATTACACAGTTTAACTTCTTATGTTTATTTAAATATCTTTATTTTAACCTTTTAAAGTTGTTTTATTTCTGCAGCGCAATTCAGACGCTAGGCCAGTGACCGTCAACTGGCGGCCTGGGGGTGACTGCGGCTGAGTGGGTAGTGCGTTCGCCCCCCACTCATTTATGTTGTTGCGTCTCCTGAGTAAGGTGCAGTACCGGAGTCCAACAGAGAGGCAGCAGCTGCGGGACAGTAGACCGCGTACTGCGTACTCTGAAGAAGAAGCTGCGGCCACGGCCAGTACACGGCGGTACACGACACGCCCACCTGACACGACACTACGGTGGCTGAGAGGCGCCACCGTTAAAAGCGAATTGACGAGATTTACATCATACATCATGTAGTATAAACATTGATTTTAATTTCTTACAGTAGGAGAGGTTTTGGGGTTTAGGAGGGAGGAAGGAAGATTAGGATTAGGTAAGGAGTGGTTAGGGTTAGGATGGGGGGAAGGGAAGGGTTAGATTGAAGGGAGGGAAGAGAACTGCTACCGGGAACATTCATACTGGGTAGTTTATTGAGTTTAAAAAAAATTATCCAACGAGTTAGAGACCACAAAGGAAGTGTAGTACCGCCGTTTGGCCACAAGACTCCGGCGCACTCCTGGGGGCTTGGTTCAACCTCCACTGTCCGCGGCCGCAGCTAGACGCTTCTCGATCTTTCGGTGAAGTCTGCTTTGTGCGCTCCGCAGCAGTCGCCCCGCCCCGAGGCTCCGGCGACTTCTCAGTACACGCACAGATGTAGTGAGCCCTGCGCTCGGCCATTCCAAGTGCTTCACGTCGGCCATCGCACATTTTACTTCAAATTCTTGTGTACATAAATATTTTATCGCGTTCACACCGGAGTACTTATCCCCGTACTTTTCCCGTTTAGTTCCGTTATGTCGCGTTCACACCAAAAAGAGTACTTAGTGGGGGGAACTTTTACCCCCATGTTTAGTGCCTGCCAGAGAGGTGGTACCAAAAAGTACCAATTCCTGATTGGCTGGGCGGATCGCAAACCACGCCCCGTAAAACTCCAAAAAAAGTTTTGTGAAGCCGCCATTTTATTATCCTCGCATTAGCATTATTAGCATTAGCATTATTAGCATTATTAGCATTAGCATTATTAGCATTAGCATTATTAGCATTATTAGCATTATTAGCATTATTAGCATCAGCATTATTAGCATTAGCATTATTAGCATTATTAGCATTAGCCCAGAGCACAAACGCAGAGAGATTAACTTATGGCAACACAAAAGAAAACATGGGAGCGGTGGAGATGAGGAGGTGTCGGCGTTCTGGAAGCCTTCCCCAACTCCGGGGGACTTCCGGCCGGGGACTCCGGGCGGCAGTATACGCCGTGAAGTGGGTTGCGGCCTGCCAGTAAACCCAAAGCAGAAGAAGACGAAGTGACGTCAGCGGCTTCATTTGCCTAATCCTCCCTCAGGGAAAAGTACTCCGGTGTGAACGCGGTGGGTACTAAGTGCCCTGGGGGTACTAAGTGCCCCGGGGGTACTAAGTGCCCTGGGGGTACTAAGTGCCGGCACTAAGTACGGCAAAGTACTTGGTGTGAAAGCGGCTGTATGTATTTCTGCAAACGCTTTCTGTGCACGGATCGCTAGGCATTCCTGTGTGCGTTTTTGGAGACTCTCCCTGACGATCAGCCGTTTCGTCCATTCTAAGCCAATCACATGAGCGCGCCCCCACGAGGGTATGATTTATTGCGTTCATGACGTAGCGCTTCATGTACGCATGTTGCGCTGTCAGGTCCATGGAGCTAATCTCAGGTCACCTCCGCTCCCAGTACAGCGCCACTTTCCGAACCACTGATGAAAGCTTGTGTTTCCTGTGTGGCGAGTCCAGCTGCTGTATTTACGTCTGTCTGGAGTTGTTGTGAGGGTGGGGGGAGCAGCTACTAATCGATGAGTGGCCTGTACTACGAATCCAGTTCAACAGACCCTGGACATGTTTGAGTTACCCGGCTTGCCTAATTTTAGTTACACCCGCTATTGCTAACGTTGGTCCTCATTGGACCTCGACACCGTCCACCTAGCCACAGGGAAATAAGAGAAAACATTACGCCTCTTTGATCTAATAACCGGAGCTGAAGCCTCGCTGCCGTCTCACATTACACACACTTCCTTATCAGGCCTGCACGTGTGTGTGAGTCCTTCTGTGTGTGTGTGTGTGTGTGTGTGTGAGTCCGTCTGTGTGCACGTGTGTGTGAGTCCGTCTGTGTGCACGTGTGTGTGTGTGAGTCCGTCTGTGTGCACGTGTGTGTGTGTGAGTCCCTCTGTGTGCACGTGTGTGAGTCCTTCTGTGTGCACGTGTGTGTGTGTGTGTGTGTGTGTGTGTGTGTGTGTGTGAGAGACAGCTCACTGACCTCCAGTCGGCCTGTAGTCGTCGTCTGAAGAAGAGCTTCGGCTGAACGGACTGAAGCTCGGCAGGATGATCAGACCCAGAGACACCAGGATGATCTGTGGACACACACACACACACACACACACACACACACACACACACACCACACACACACACACACACACACACACACACACACACACACACACACACACACACACACACACACACACACACACACACACACACACACACACACACACACACACACACACACACACACACACACACACACACACACACACACACACACACGATTAGTTTCCAGGATCTATGGATATCAGTGGCAGCACACACGGACACGGACACACACCCACACACAGATGGACACTGACACACACACACACACAGACACACACACACCCACTATGTATACATCACTTCAGGGGACATTACATTGACCACACGTGACTATGTAAACAGATTTAGGTCCCCACAAGTATAGTAATACCAGGCCACACACACACACACACACACACACACACACACACACACACACACACACACACACACACACACACACACACACACACACACACACACACACACACACACACACACACACACATGGACACACACACACACTATGTATACATCACTTCAGGGGACATTACATTGACCACACGTGACTATGTAAACAGATTTAGGTCCCCACAAGTATAGTAATACCAGGCCACACACACACACACACACACACACACACACACACACACACACACACACACACACACCAGCAGGCAGGTGCTGGTCTGGGCTCCCCGGCTCACGGTGTGCTTGATGAGGGACTGGAGCTGCTGCAGGTGCGCCAGCAGAGACCTGAGCAGAGAAGCAGCTCCATCAGAGACAACGTGTAATGAGGTGGACGGTGATACAAGAGAAGAAGAAATAAAGTAGACGGTGATACAAGAGAAGAAGAAGAGGAGCGGACGTACATGTTGTGTTTCTCCAGCTGCCCCACGGTGCGCTGCAGCTCCTTGTTCTGCGCCGAGCACGCTGCCGCCCTTCACAACACACAGAGGACACACACCGTGTTACTTTATCTGTGGAGCTCCTTTCAGCTAACAGACCATGGCAGCATTACCCACAATCCCCTCTGTTTCAGCCCCGTTTCCAAAGTGCTGATTCTCTGTCACGTGTTGATGTAGAGGAGACATGAAGAAGAGGGGACACATGTTGATGTAGAGGAGACATGAAGAAGAGGGGACACATGTTGATGTGGAAGAGACATGAAGAAGAGGGGACACATGTTGATGTAGAGGAGACATGAAGAAGAGGGGACACATGTTGATGTAGAGAGACATGAAGAAGAGGGGACACATGTTGATGTAGAGGAGACATGAAGAAGAGGGGACACATGTTGATGTGGAAGAGACATGAAGAAGAGGGGACACATGTTGATGTGGAAGAGACATGGAGAAGAGGGGACACATGTTGATGTAGAAGAGACATTAAGAAGAGGGGACACATGTTGATGTAGAGGAGACATGAAGAAGAGGGGACACATGTTGATGTAGAAGAGACATGAAGAAGAGGGGACACGTGTTGATGTGGAAGAGACATGGAGAAGAGGGGACACATGTTGATGTAGAAGAGACATTAAGAAGAGGGGACACATGTTGATGTAGAGGAGACATGAAGAAGAGGGGACACATGTTGATGTAGAAGAGACATGAAGAAGAGGGGACACGTGTTGATGTAGAGGAGACATGAAGAAGAGGGGACACATGTTGATGTAGAAGAGACATGGAGAAGAGGGGACACATGTTGATGTAGAGGAGACATGAAGAAGAGGGGACACATGTTGATGTAGAGGAGACATGAAGAAGAGGGGACACATGTTGATGTAGAGGAGACATGAAGAAGAGGGGACACATGTTGATGTAGAGGAGACATGAAGAAGAGGGGACACATGTTGATGTAGAAGAGACATGGAGAAGAGGGGACACATGTTGATGTAGAAGAGACATGAAGAAGAGGGGACACATGTTGATGTGGAAGAGACATGAAGAAGAGGGGACACATGTTGATGTACAAGAGACATGGAGAAGAGGGGACACATGTTGATGTAGAATAGACATGAAGAAGAGGGGACACGTGTTGATGTAGAAGAGACATGAAGAAGAGGGGACACGTGTTGATGTAGAAGAGACATGGAGAAGAGGGGACACATGTTGATGTAGAAGAGACATGAAGAAGAGGGGACACATGTTGATGTGGAAGAGACATGAAGAAGAGGGGACACATGTTGATGTACAAGAGACATGGAGAAGAGGGGACACATGTTGATGTAGAATAGACATGAAGAAGAGGGGACACATGTTGATGTAGAAGAGACATGAAGAAGAGGGGACACATGTTGATGTATAAGAGACATGAAGAAGAGGGGACACATGTTGATGTAGAAGAGACATGGAGAAGAGGGGACACATGTTGATGTAGAATAGACATGAAGAAGAGGGGACACATGTTGATGTAGAAGAGACATGAAGAAGAGGGGACACATGTTGATGTAGAAGAGACATGAAGAAGAGGGGACACATGTTGATGTAGAAGAGACATGAAGAAGAGGGGACACATGTTGATGTAGAAGAGACATGGAGAAGAGGGGACACATGTTGATGTAGAAGAGACATGAAGAAGAGGGGACACATGTTGATGTAGAAGAGACATGGAGAAGAGGGGACACATGTTGATGTAGAAGAGACATGGAGAAGAGGGGACACATGTTGATGTAGAAGAGACATGAGGAAGAGGGGACACGTGTTGATGTGGAAGAGACATGAAGAAGAGGGGACACAGTGTTGATGTAGAAGAGACATGAAGAAGAGGGGACACATGTTGATGTAGAAGAGACATGGAGAAGAGGGGACACATGTTGATGTAGAAGAGACATGAAGAAGAGGGGACACATGTTGATGTAGAAGAGACATGAAGAAGAGGGGACACATGGTGATGTAGAAGAGACATGGAGAAGAGGGGACACATGTTGATGTGGAAGAGACATGGAGAAGAGGGGACACATGTTGATGTAGAAGAGACATGGAGAAGAGGGGACACATGTTGATGTAGAAGAGACATGGAGAAGAGGGGACACATGTTGATGTAGAAGAGACACGGAGAAGAGGAGACACATGTTGATGTAGAATAAACATGAAGAAGAGGGGACACATGTTGATGTAGAAGAGGGGACACATGTTGATGTAGAAGAGACATGAAGAAGAGGGGACACATGTTGATGTAGAGGAGACATGAAGAAGAGGGGACACATGTTGATGTAGAGGAGACATGAAAAAGAGGGGACACATGTTGATGTAGAAGAGACATGGAGAAGAGGGGACACATGTTGATGTAGAAGAGACATGGAGAAGAGGGGACACATGTTGATGTAGAAGAGACATGGAGAAGAGGGGACACATGTTGATGTAGAAGAGACATGGAGAAGAGGGGACACATGTTGATGTGGAAGAGACATGAAGAAGAGGGGACACATGTTGATGTAGAAGAGACATGAAGAAGAGGGGACACATGTTGATGTAGAAGAGACATGAAGAAGAGGGGACACATGTTGATGTAGAAGAGACATGAGGGGACACATGTTGATGTAGAAGAGACATGAGGGGACACATGTTGATGTAGAAGAGACATGAGGGGACACATGTTGATGTAGAAGAGACATGGAGAAGAGGGGACACATGTTGATGTAGAAGAGACATGGAGAAGAGGGGACACATGTTGATGTAGAAGAGACATGAAGAAGAGGGGACACATGTTGATGTAGAAGAGACATGAAGAAGAGGGGACACATGTTGATGTAGAAGAGACATGAAGAAGAGGGGACACATGTTGATGTAGAAGAGACATGGAGAAGAGGGGACACATGTTGATGTAGAAGAGACATGGAGAAGAGGGGACACATGTTGATGTAGAAGAGACATGGAGAAGAGGGGACACATGTTGATGTAGAAGAGACATGAAGAAGAGGGGACACATGTTGATGTAGAATAGACATGAAGAAGAGGGGACACATGTTGATGTAGAGGAGACATGAAGAAGAGGGGACACATGTTGATGTAGAGGAGACATGAAGAAGAGGGGACACATGTTGATGTAGAAGAGACATGAGGGGACACATGTTGATGTAGAAGAGACATGGAGAAGAGGGGACACATGTTGATGTAGAAGAGACATGAGGGGACACATGTTGATGTAGAAGAGACATGGAGAAGAGGGGACACATGTTGATGTAGAAGAGGGGACACATGTTGATGTAGAAGAGACATGAAGAAGAGGGGACACATGTTGATGTAGAGGAGACATGAAGAAGAGGGGACACATGTTGATGTAGAGGAGACATGAAGAAGAGGGGACACATGTTGATGTAGAAGAGACATGAGGGGACACATGTTGATGTAGAAGAGACATGGAGAAGAGGGGACACATGTTGATGTAGAAGAGACATGAGGGGACACATGTTGATGTAGAAGAGACATGGAGAAGAGGGGACACATGTTGATGTAGAAGAGACATGAAGAAGAGGGGACACATGTTGATGTAGAAGAGACATGAAGAAGAGGGGACACATGTTGATGTAGAAGAGACATGAAGAAGAGGGGACACATGTTGATGTAGAAGAGACATGGAGAAGAGGGGACACATGTTGATGTAGAAGAGACATGGAGAAGAGGGGACACATGTTGATGTAGAAGAGACATGAAGAAGAGAGGACACATGTTGATGTAGAAGAGACATGAGGAAGAGGGGACACATGTTGATGTAGAAGAGACACGGAGAAGAGGGGACACATGTTGATGTAGAGGAGACACGAAGAAGAGGGGACACATGTTGATGTAGAGGAGACATGAAGAAGAGGGGACACATGTTGATGTAGAGGAGACATGAAGAAGAGGGGACACATGTTGATGTAGAGGAGACATGAAGAAGAGGGGACACATGTTGATGTAGAAGAGACATGGAGAAGAGGGGACACATGTTGATGTAGAAGAGACATGGAGAAGAGGGGACACATGTTGATGTAGAAGAGACATGGAGAAGAGGGGACACATGTTGATGTAGAAGAGACATGAAGAAGAGACATGAAGAAGAGGGGACACATGTTGATGTAGAGGAGACATGAAGAAGAGGGGACACATGTTGATGTAGAAGAGACATGGAGAAGAGGGGACAAATGTTGATGTGGAAGAGAGGACACATGTTGATGTAGAAGAGACATGGAGAAGAGGGGACACATGTTGATGTGGAAGAGAGGACACATGTTGATGTAGAAGAGACATGGAGAAGAGGGGACACATGTTGATGTAGAAGAGACATGGAGAAGAGGGGACACATGTTGATGTGGAAGAGACATGAAGAAGAGGGGACACATGTTGATGTAGAAGAGACATGAAGAAGAGGGGACACATGTTGATGTAGAAGAGACATGAGGGGACACATGTTGATGTAGAAGAGACATGGAGAAGAGGGGACACATGTTGATGTAGAAGAGACATGAGGGGACACATGTTGATGTAGAAGAGACATGGAGAAGAGGGGACACATGTTGATGTAGAAGAGACATGAAGAAGAGGGGACACATGTTGATGTAGAAGAGACATGGAGAAGAGGGGACACATGTTGATGTAGAAGAGACATGGAGAAGAGGGGACACATGTTGATGTAGAAGAGACATGAGGAAGAGGGGACACATGTTGATGTAGAAGAGACATGGAGAAGAGGGGACACATGTTGATGTAGAAGAGACATGAAGAAGAGGGGACACATGTTGATGTAGAAGAGACATGGAGAAGAGGGGACACATGTTGATGTAGAAGAGACATGAGGAAGAGGGGACACATGTTGATGTGGAAGAGACATGAAGAAGAGGGGACACATGTTGATGTGGAAGAGACATGAAGAAGAGGGGACACATGTTGATGTAGAAGAGACATGAAGAAGAGGGGACACATGTTGATGTAGAAGAGACATGAAGAAGAGGGGACACATGTTGATGTAGAAGAGACATGGAGAAGAGGGGACACATGTTGATGTAGAAGAGACATGAAGAAGAGGGGACACATGTTGATGTAGAAGAGACATGGAGAAGAGGGGACACATGTTGATGTAGAAGAGACATGAGGAAGAGGGGACACGTGTTGATGTGGAAGAGACATGAAGAAGAGGGGACACGTGTTGATGTAGAAGAGACATGAAGAAGAGGGGACACATGTTGATGTGGAAGAGACATGGAGAAGAGGGGACACATGTTGATGTAGAAGAGACATGAAGAAGAGGGGACACATGTTGATGTAGAAGAGACATGAAGAAGAGGGGACACATGTTGATGTAGAAGAGACATGAAGAAGAGGGGACACATGTTGATGTAGAAGAGACATGAAGAAGAGGAGACACATGTTGATGTAGAAGAGACATGAAGAAGAGGGGACACATGTTGATGTAGAAGAGACATGGAGAAGAGGGGACACATGTTGATGTAGAAGAGACATGGAGAAGAGGGGACACATGTTGATGTAGAAGAGACATGAAGAAGAGGGGACACATGTTGATGTAGAAGAGACATGGAGAAGAGGGGACACATGTTGATGTAGAAGAGACATGAAGAAGAGGGGACACATGTTGATGTAGAAGAGACATGGAGAAGAGGGGACACATGTTGATGTAGAAGAGACATGGAGAAGAGGGGACACATGTTGATGTAGAAGAGACACGAGGAAGAGGGGACACGTGTTGATGTGGAAGAGACATGAAGAAGAGGGGACACGTGTTGATGTAGAAGAGACACGAAGAAGAGGGGACACATGTTGATGTGGAAGAGACATGAAGAAGAGGGGACACATGTTGATGTGGAAGAGACATGAAGAAGAGGGGACACGTGTTGATGTAGAAGAGACATGAAGAAGAGGGGACACATGTTGATGTAGAAGAGACATGAAGAAGAGGGGACACATGATGATGTAGAAGAGACATGAAGAAGAGGGGACACATGTTGATGTAGAAGAGACATGAAGAAGAGGGGACACATGATGATGTAGAAGAGACATGAAGAAGAGGGGACACATGTTGATGTAGAAGAGACATGAAGAAGAGGGGACACATGTTGATGTAGAAGAGACATGAAGAAGAGGGGACACATGTTGATGTAGAAGAGACATGGAGAAGAGGGGACACGTGTTGATGTAGAAGAGACATGGAGAAGAGGGGACACATGTTGATGTAGAAGAGACATGGAGAAGAGGGGACACGTGTTGATGTAGAAGAGACATGGAGAAGAGGGGACACATGTTGATGTAGAAGAGACATGGAGAAGAGGGGACACATGTTGATGTAGAAGAGACATGAAGAAGAGGGGACACATGTTGATGTAGAAGAGACATGAAGAAGAGGGGACACATGTTGATGTAGAAGAGACATGAAGAAGAGCTCTGCCTTTTTTTCATATTATTTCTATTTTATTTGTATTTACTTGCACTGTGTGATTGTGTTGCTCTGTGGGAGGAGCCTGTGGTTGCTCTGTGGGAGGAGCCTGTGGTTGCTCTGTGGGAGGAGCCTGTGGTTGCTCTGTGGGAGGAGCCTGTGACCTCATCATTGCCATAGCTACACTGTAGCTCTGACACATGACAATAAAAGCCTTGAACCTTGAAAGCGGAGCGCTGTGCAGATTTTAGGAGGTGATTGTGTCCTCATTGCGTCTCTTTGTTTTCCTTGAACCCGGTCCCAGTGGAGCGACACCTCGTGGGGCCCCTGACGCTGTTGGCCCCCCGGGCCTGTCCCCGGGCCTGTCCCGGGCCTGTCCCCGGGCCTGTCCCCGGGCCTGTCCCCGGGCCTGTCCCCGCTGTATCAGAACGGAGATGTATGAATAAATGGATGTCTGGGTACCTGCTCTCCAGCCCGTCGATGTAATCCTTCCTCCTCCGCCGGCTGTCCTGAGCCGACTGCTTGTTCCGGATCTTTCTCCGGACTCTCTTCAGGACCCTCTCCTCAGCCTGAGGACGCATTCAGAAAACACAATATGTGAGAGCAATGGAACACAAACTACTGTGGAGCAACACTTCATATTCCCACCATGTGTTTTTAGTAGGGCTGTCAGTCGATTCAAATATGTAATCTCAGGGACACAACGACATGTGACTGCAGTGGGGTTTGAACCTGTGACCCCCTGAACACAACACCAACGCACAACCCACTGCACCACACGCCAAAAGAGTTTGCCGCTCATGGACGTGTCCAGGCGTCTCCCCCGCTTCAGTTACTTTACGATCACAGATGTGAAACATGTCTGAGAGCTTTCATAATCTCATTTAATATCCCGACTGTTTCTCAAAATAAAAATGTTCTACAAAATCACGAAAGTAGGTATTCTTCTCAAAACTCAGACTCTCTCTCAAAATCTAACAATTCTGTCTTTCTCTCATAACGTTAATAATCTCCCCGGTCCCCGGCTTGAGCTTGAACCTCAGGACCCATGTGTCTGTGATCCTCTCCAGAAGGGAAGTATCATCACATACAGAGACTAGTTCCTGAGCAGTGTCCTTCACATGGAAGGAGTCATCACATACAGAGACTAGTTCCTGAGCAGTGTCCTTCACATGGAAGGAGTCATCACATACAGAGACTAGTTCCTGAGCAGTGTCCTTCACATGGAAGGAGTCATCACATACAGAGACTAGTTCCTGAGCAGTGTCCTTCACATGGAAGTATCATCACATACAGAGACTAGTTCCTGAGCAGTGTCCTTCACATGGAAGGAGTCATCACATACAGAGACTAGTTCCTGAGCAGTGTCCTTCACATGGAAGGAGTCATCACATACAGAGACTAGTTCCTGAGCAGTGTCCTTCACATGGAAGGAGTCATCACATACAGAGACTAGTTCCTGAGCAGTGTCCTTCACATGGAAGGAGTCATCACATACAGAGACGAGTTCCTGAGCAGTGTCCTTCACATGGAAGGAGTCATCACATACAGAGACTAGTTCCTGAGCAGTGTCCTTCACATGGAAGGAGTCATCACATACAGAGACTAGTTCCTGAGCAGTGTCCTTCACATGGAAGGAGTCATCACATACAGAGACTAGTTCCTGAGCAGTGTCCTTCACATGGAAGGAGTCATCACATACAGAGACTAGTTCCTGAGCAGTGTCCTTCACATGGAAGGAGTCATCACATACAGAGACTAGTTCCTGAGCAGTGTCCTTCACATGGAAGGAGTCATCACATACAGAGACTAGTTCCTGAGCAGTGTCCTTCACATGGAAGGAGTCATCACATACAGAGACTAGTTCCTGAGCAGTGTCCTTCACATGGAAGGAGTCATCACATACAGAGACTAGTTCCTGAGCAGTGTCCTTCACATGGAAGGAGTCATCACATACAGAGACTAGTTCCTGAGCAGTGTCCTTCACATGGAAGGAGTCATCACATACAGAGACTAGTTCCTGAGCAGTGTCCTTCACATGGAAGGAGTCATCACATACAGAGACTAGTTCCTGAGCAGTGTCCTTCACATGGAAGGAGTCATCACATACAGAGACTAGTTCCTGAGCAGTGTCCTTCACATGGAAGGAGTCA
>CM070476.1:37738731-37767173 GCA_036324585.1 Champsocephalus esox | reverse complement strand
ATGCATGAAGTGTTGTCCGGTGGATGCGTGGCACTTCACTAAAGCCACAAGCCTCTCTTGCACAGTCACATTGACATATTTTAAGATTACTGAACACTGATCCTGAGAAGTTATGTCTTGTGTTGTGTCCAGCTGAACAGAAGACATCCCGGCCTTCTGGACATCACTGGAGATACTTTCTTTGATTAGACTACCAACAGTTTCTATGATGGCGTTAACAGTAGTTTTGGAGAGTAGGGTGATGAGAGACCCTCTACCTTTTGTTACACTGGATTGGTGCAATTTCTTGCTCTTCTCTACGCAATCATCCAGATGCTCTTTTACGCAGACATCATACTTTCCTAATAAAAGGATGAGCTCCAAAAAGTTACGGTGTTGTCAGCTAGCATATATGCTCCCTCATTCTCTACCTGCTTGCACTTTCACCACACGCTCCAAAACCTGACGTCTCTTTCGGACTTGTTCCCTATGAGCAGACATCTGACTGCCAGCAAACGTGCTTTCGATGTCTGCTTTAGAGCACCGTAAGAAAAAAGCTTCAGCACAGTTGAATGTGTAATGCTCTTTTCGAGCTCCTCAGTACGCTGGTGTGCGTGCCTCCAATCTGACATTCCAGTTATAAATGTGCCAGTGTCAGTCCTCTTCCCAAATGCCAGATATACAAAACAAAACAACATATGACGTCCCTTGCAATATGACGCCACTTTCTGCTGGTGCCATCTTTACAGCTGAATACCTCCTGCACAACTGGAGTTCTGGTATGTTGTTGTGGGTGCAGTTCTAAAAACATCTGTAACATAGATGGCTCGGGGCGGGCAAAGTAATCTATGTCCTCCTGCTCTTTGCTCTCCTCACTCTCGCTGACACTCTCCTCCTCTGGGGGTGCTACCTGGCTCAACACAATGATACAGAATTAATGGATTCCCTGATAGAGGTCCATACAAATAGGCATTGACATAACAATACCACACAGCTAATGGTCAAAACTACATGTGTGCCTCCATTTTTTATCTATTTCTATATTATTCATTCTATATATTGTCAATCAAAACTACCACAACAAGCTGACTATAAACATTTTCTTCAGGTCCCAAAAGACCACTGTTGCCCTTATAACCAAATAAGTGAATAAACTAAACAAAACAAGCTGCCAGCTGACAGTAATTGTTCATGAATGTTGGTTAACTTTCAATGAGGGAAAACCTAAAAAAACCTAAAAAAGCCAGCTTACTAGCTTGTAGGCTAACGAATGTTTCTCTTATAATATGTGTCTTATTAGTGCTTCATCAAGGGGACATTAATGGGTTCCAGAACTACAGAGTATCATAACCTTAATAATAATCTTTTCCTAATTTTCTTAGCTTCTGCTTACCGCCAGTTCTCCTCGCTCTCCCCACTCGCGCTGATCTCTCTCCCTCTCATCATCTTCCTCACCACCAATATCGGCCACGGGTTAGAAGAAGATGGACCTGCACCTGTACTAAACATGTCGGTTATTTTGACACAAGCGGCAGCATCAGCACGAAGGGCCTGCTTTTTTCTTGCCCGCAATTGTTCTGCTCTCCCTTTTCGCTTGGCCTTCGCCTTCGCTATTTCTAACTCGAACTTTTTTTTTCTCGAAAAAAAAGGCAGTTTGGCTTCAACGGCCGGCTCACCTCCTGGGGGCGTGATTTAACGATGCACACCGAGCGGCCCAAAGGGGGAGGTGATTAGAGATTTGATTGGGCCGGCCCAGTGTCAATTACTAAAAACATTTAAACAGAGGGCCAATCTACCCGTCTTATGGGCTGGGACTTCAGAAAAAAAAATGACGTGTCGGCCCAAAAGGCACGTCGGCCCACCGGGAAAATGCCCGGTATGCCAGATGGCCAGTCCACCCCTGCCGCCAGCCCGCACTCTGCTGTTCCTCAGCGCCGCTCCCCCTCCCTCCCACTGACATTATGAATGAAAAGCGTATAGTAATCATAGATTACACGGCAGGGTCCGTGACAGTTTGTTTTCATCTGATTTCAAATAAACAAAGTCTTGGTTTTAAGAATATTAAACTTGTTTCGCCAAATTCAGATGATAAAAACAACTTTTAAGCTTGTAGGGCCTAAAGGCATAATTACAAGAGGCAACTTAACGTCACAGCAGGCATAACAACAGCCGGTGTTTCTTGTGAGGATTTCCCCGGGAAACCAATAGAAGGCTTGTTTGAGACACATTGCGGCTCGCCTCGAAAGTAGACGAGAGTAGCCGATCGCAGCCGGGGGAGGTGTCAAAAAGCTCGTCTTAAGTTGGACAGCTCGGACTCGGAGTCGGCTTGACTGGCTGGGTTTGCAATGGCGGAAATTGCGTTGGCGTTTTTCGTTGCAGATGAAGTGGATACAATAGAAATGCTCCTCCCTCTTAATGTTTGCAAAACTGATAGGTGGACAGGCTACAAATGATCAGTCCCTTCCAGGGCCGGACTGGGGCAATAAGTCAGGCTGGGAATTATACACCCAGCCAGGCCACTACCAGTTTTCTTTTGTGCCATTTTCCTGGATTTATTTGTCAATATTTACAGCGTTGCTGCCCATAGTGATAGCCCTAAACTTTAAATCTACTACCCCAGAATAAACATATGGACATGGGTTTATTTAAAAAAGCTATTGCTATATATAGCCAAGCTATTTAGGAACCTATCCATGTGAACATATTTTAAGTGGGGGTGGACTTCAAATCTTCTAGAAAAAAAACTAATCTTACCGGGGGCATGCTCCCCCGGTAAGATTAGTTTTTTAAATGTTGGACTTAAATGCATCAATCTGGTGCATTTTGAGGGGGAAATAAAGAGACCACACCCATGATGAAACAGAACTGTATACATTTAAATAATCATAAAAACATGGCTATAACCAATAACATACCATATCCAATATGAAAAAACATTGAAACTTGTTTATTATTTGTTTTTTGTTCATTTATAGTTGTGAGTGTGTCTGGGCTCCTGAACCAGCCTCTCCTGTCTCCCTCCTCTCCCCCTGCTCCTCTTTGAGGCAGCAGCAAAGACTAGTTTTAGCTCTCAACAAGTTTTTAAAGTTTATCTTATACCTTTTGTAGTGGAAATTTCTTATATTACTTTATATGGTAAAACCAAATGATGATATTATGCTTATAAACTGTTTGGTCAACTCGACCTGTTGTACCACACGGTAGCTTCCTGCCAAGGTCGTACCTGGAAAATGCGGCTCTGCCTATGAGAGCATTGTAAGATAACAACACTGCATGCTTACTGAGAGCTACAAGCACAAGGTGGTGCTACTGTAAGTGGTACATTAACCAAATTATGCTTTATGTCAGGGGTGTCAAACTCAAGGCCTTCATTTTATGTGGCCGGCAAGAGCTTGCAAAGAATATAACAGGTGTTGGATATTTGCTTTCATTTATTTGACCTATAGACTTCTGCTTTCAGACGTAGTTAATTATGAAGTTATACCAGAACTGTTAATAATGTAATATAATACATTATTTCATATATGTAATATATTTATATATGTATATTTATATAGTCTTAAAGTTACAACCGGCCCTTTGAGTGCAACCATAATGCTAATGTGGCCCGTGATGATATTGAGTTTGACACCCCTGCTTTATGTGAAAGAAACCTCTGCACAGTTTGAAAGGGTTTATAACTAGAACTGTACCTTGATGTAAAGTAGTAGATCTTCGGTACCATGATATTTTATATTAAATGAAAAAACTGTGAATTTATCTTTGCTGATATGACTTGTTAGCCCTTATGATTACGAGACCTCACAAAGGAAACTCTACATAAAGAAACCAGGGCAACCATTTCACAATGTTTCAAAGCCCAAAAACAATAAGCCACAAAGCTTTCTTGTATCATTCGCAGACATCTGGAAGTGGAAGTAGCAAACACACAAACACCCACTAACCCACACACACACACACACACACACACACACACACACACACACACACACACACACACACACACACACACACACACACACACACACACACACACACACACACACACACACACACACACACGGCAACAAGCTGATGGTGTTAGTTTTAGAAGAGGACACTGCTGGTTAAAAATGCAAATATGCAGCCAAAGCAGCTAAACCATTGACACTTGAAAAATTGACATTAGCTGTTAGATTTAGTGGATTGTGGATGTTAAATATTGTGGGTTTTATATTGGCTTTATACCCCTTATTGTTCTATAATCCCATGCAATGCATTAGTAAAGTTAAACAGGAATACTTTATTGAAACCAAAACTGTAAAAAAGTATTATGAGTAAATCCTCCCTTTTGACACAAACTGGGCTTTCAGATTTGAATGTGTTGACTGAAAATCAAAATCAGCTTTAAACATTGTTATGTCAGCAATTTTATGGTAGAGCCAATGTTGTACTTAGGTTGTTAATCAAAATACACATAGAATTGTCAATTTCAGCATAATCTTAATTGGCCTGGTACATTAACAAGGAATTGTACTCTTTATTATTGCTTTCAAAGTACTTAGATAGAAAAGTGACAGCTGAAACAAGGTATTCAAAGCTGAACAAATTAGGTGAACAGACACATTTAAACATGTATTCAAGTGAAAGTATTATATAACGTGAAAACCATACAAATAAATACTTAATGCATACAAATGGGGTCGAAGAATATTGTTCTTTTTCATCGGGCCTATAGTCTTGACTCTTGTGAAAACACATGTACAGTATGTGCATGTATAGATGTCTTTATAACCTACATTATAAAACGGACAAGTCAAATCAAGCAATCTGATATAATGAGTGTATATCAAGGGTAGAATTGTAGTTACTTTTCACAACAAGTCAGTATCCCTCCATGTCTGAGAAACTGTATACAGTTGGGCTCAGGTCCGTGACGTCACCCATAGGATTCTGCAGAGTTGCTGAGAAGCCCTTAGTAGGCGGAGTCGGCCACTTACGGCTCGACAGTGACGTCAGAGTTCAACTCTCGCCTGCTGCTTTTTACTCCAGGGCCTGATGGAGGAGCCCATGCTGGGCAAAGCTGATACCAACTGCACAGGCCTAGTCTGTCACTTTATTTGACTAAATGTGTTCACTTATACATTTAATAGGTTTACACCTTCTGTCCATATGTGCTTTTTATTTAAAACATTTGATGAAGTTTTGGTTCACATTTCAATAAATTGTATTTGTATTTGCACTCCTTTCGTCCATTATTCTTACTGAAAATGTTAGATTACACATTCACATCTGACTGAAGATTGGCCCCATTTATTTGTGACGTTGAAAACTCTGCGGTACAAGGCACAAGTGATGTGAAGCTCACACATTTTTAAGAGTGCGCTTAAGACCTTCCTTTTTGATAAAGCTTATAGTTAGGGCTGATTAGATTCAGCCCCTAGTTTTGCTGATATAGGCTTAGTTTGTCGGGGGACATCTTACTTCTTCCTTCTCTCTGTCTGTACCCGTGTACTCTCATGTTCCGATTAACCCAGCTTCCCCAATGTCTTTCTTTTTGGTGTCTATATACGCCGGGATCCGGAGTCATGGATGATCCTGCGGTCCTGTGTCCTGCATCGCGAGCCCTGGATCTTGAGGCGTGGCTGTGGTCCTGGATCATCGGTCCTGGATGGATATCCTGGTGGATTCATCTTCCTATTATACACACATGCATTTCCAAACATTTGGACTACCTATGTTGCAAATGTATTATCTTTTCAATTTACACACAGCATCTATTGCACGTCTGTCCGTCCTGGGAGAGGGATCCCTCCTCTGTTGCTCTCCCTGAGGTTTCTCCCATGTTTCCCTTTAAACTGTGGGTTTTCTTCGGAAGTTTTTCCTTGTACGATGTGAGGGTCTAAGGACAGAGGGTGTCGTGTCGTCATACTGATATTCTGTACACACTGTGAAGTCCACTGAGACAAGTGTAACATTTGTGATATTGGGCTATATAAATAAACATTGATTGATTGATTGAAAGTGAGGCAAATAGAAATAATCAGCTGATGGAGTGTAGATGTGGAAATAGCTGCATTTGATCAGCTGACTGTGTTTTCACAATAAAAGTAGTTTCTTAGTGAATGTCCTGTACTGGTCTTAACATCTCATAACATCAGCTTTTAATGTTCCTCTTGGATGTTCTTCTTGACCCTCAGAGAAGGAGAAATGTCGTGTCTTCCAGGCATGTCCTTTCCTAACAACAATTACAGGAAACATAAAACATATTATTGCAGAACAAGTGTGTTATTTATGAAAGTTGTGTGTTTAGGGGCTGTAGATATAATTATTTTGTAATTGTAATGTTTTTTTTTATTTCAACAGAGCTACAAAGATAATCAGATTATGAATGAACAGTATGAAGTTCATCAACATTGAAATATATGTTATTATCAAAATAATATTTAACTGTTATCAAAACGTAGTGCAACTGTAGAAGCTTGCTCTGTTGTCTCACTGAAAGAATCACTTTTACCACGTTTTTTACAGACAATATTGAGAGATAAATAGGAGCAGTTCTCGATGTGTTAAATATCTTTGCCTTCAATCCAGTAAATTAGAAAGCTGACAAAATCATATTGCTAAATATCTAAAATGTTACTTTTTGCATGGAAAAAACCCTCAACTTAACTGATGTGTAGGTGATCTAGTATTTAGTATTGTTTAATGGAATACATATCAGTGTATTAAAGTCAATACTTCATTCATTTAAACCAATATCTTTCTTGATTCTTTGTTATAGTATGAAAAATAGAGTCTTTGTATCTGAGCTGAATTCACTGTTGTGAGGAGTCCAGTTTTGTCTCTCACTCTCTGGTCCAGCCTGTCTGCATCACCTGGACACCTTAAACCAGGGATGGGCAACTTTGATGGTGGTGGGGGCCACATCATTGATGTACTGGCCACCAGGGGGCCGCAGATTCACTTGGAACACACACACACACAAATTCCATGTGTTGTATGTAATTATTAACAAATATACTAAGTCTGACATCTTAATTGACATTTTACAATCAAAGGGAACATACCCAAAAAATGGGAACATCCTCTAATAAGCTCACTAAACAAATATCAGTTCACAGACATTTTATTTCATTGTTACAAGTGGCATGTTTGTATTGAACAGGTTATTAAACAGTGGAATAAAACTATTTTAAACTATTGGAAAGCACGGAAAATGTGTGTGTATTGAGATTAACCATTAGATGACATAAACATGAAGTCATGAACACCAACCCAGACATGAGTTGTCTAACTTGAACCTAAAACACTTGTAGCTCTGCTGATGCACAATAAGGGGAGTGTTAACACAGACACCCGTCAGCCAGGGCTGGACTGGGACAGCAAATCGGCCCTGGCATTTAGACCCAGACCGGCCCAAATCCATAAAACAAACGAATAGTAGCGGTTATTGACAAGAAGAATAACTCAGTATAATTAAAGAAAAACGCTATTATTATCCTTTTTACGTACCAGGGGCAAACTAAACTAATACATACAACAAGTATGTGTAACTATCAATCATTAGAAATTAGACCTTCAACCCTCTCACAAAGCGAACAGTGACCGAGCACTAATAGGGGGGTCTGATGGTGGTGGAGGCGGGGAGGGAGCGGATCAACAGCTTGAGCAGCTGTCAACTCAACTTTGTAAATAACCAACAAAAGACGATCACCGGTTCATCTTGTTTTTGGCTTGAGAATAGTTTGGGCAGCGTGAGAGCGTGAGAGTGAAAGTGTGTGTCACACACTAGATGCTTGAGAGTTGGCAACCATGGAGTACCTGCTGCAGGTGGGGCCGATCAGTTATACAAGAGGGAGACAATAGCTGTACTTGTTTTTTAGTGAGTCACATGCCATGATGCACCAACTTCAGACTTCCTCACAGAGCCTCTCCTCCAACACACACGAACACGCACATGACCAATGAGGGCACAAGATAAGTCTGTGCACAGATGGAAGGCTGACAGGCAGGCAGGCCATCCCAAGTTCCCATCAGCAGAAACACGTGGGTTTGCTATCCTGGCTCCAAAATGGTGGAATGAGCTCCCCATTGGAATCAGGACAGCAGAAAGCCTACACATCTTCCAGACTGAAAACTCATCTCTTTCGACTCCACTTCGAGCAATAGAATTACTATCAAAGCAACACAACACAATAGAGATAGGACCAGATGAGTCGACGGCATCTTTTCTTGGGCTCGTTTCTCCCACAGCTTGACCCTCTGATATGACTCCCTGATAAACAATGCTCTGTCATTGATTAGGTTGCAAAGTGTTCCACATTCGATGACAGTTTGGGAGGTTTCAGCCAGGACAAGATTAAGAACATGAGCATAGCACCACACATGGACATGAGTGGGTGACTGGGAGGTCATCAGTGCAGAGAATCCTTTGTACCGGCCTTGCATATTGGATGCTCCATCTGTTGCATTACCTATACACACATGCCTTGTCCAGTTTCAGATGCATGAAGTGTTGTCCGGTGGATGCGTGGCACTTCACTAAAGCCACAAGCCTCTCTTGCACAGTCACATTGACATATTTTAAGATTACTGAACACTGATCCTGAGAAGTTATGTCTTGTGTTGTGTCCAGCTGAACAGAAGACATCCCGGCCTTCTGGACATCACTGGAGATACTTTCTTTGATTAGACTACCAACAGTTTCTATGATGGCGTTAACAGTAGTTTTGGAGAGTAGGGTGATGAGAGACCCTCTACCTTTTGTTACACTGGATTGGTGCAATTTCTTGCTCTTCTCTACGCAATCATCCAGATGCTCTTTTACGCAGACATCATACTTTCCTAATAAAAGGATGAGCTCCAAAAAGTTACGGTGTTGTCAGCTAGCATATATGCTCCCTCATTCTCTACCTGCTTGCACTTTCACCACACGCTCCAAAACCTGACGTCTCTTTCGGACTTGTTCCCTATGAGCAGACATCTGACTGCCAGCAAACATGCTTTCGATGTCTGCTTTAGAGCACCGTAAGAAAAAAGCTTCAGCACAGTTGAATGTGTAATGCTCTTTTCGAGCTCCTCAGTACGCTGGTGTGCGTGCCTCCAATCTGACATTCCAGTTATAAATGTGCCAGTGTCAGTCCTCTTCCCAAATGCCAGATATACAAAACAAAACAACATATGACGTCCCTTGCAATATGACGCCACTTTCTGCTGGTGCCATCTTTACAGCTGAATACCTCCTGCACAACTGGAGTTCTGGTATGTTGTTGTGGGTGCAGTTCTAAAAACATCTGTAACATAGATGGCTCGGGGCGGGCAAAGTAATCTATGTCCTCCTGCTCTTTGCTCTCCTCACTCTCGCTGACACTCTCCTCCTCTGGGGGTGCTACCTGGCTCAACACAATGATACAGAATTAATGGATTCCCTGATAGAGGTCCATACAAATAGGCATTGACATAACAATACCACACAGCTAATGGTCAAAACTACATGTGTGCCTCCATTTTTTATCTATTTCTATATTATTCATTCTATATATTGTCAATCAAAACTACCACAACAAGCTGACTATAAACATTTTCTTCAGGTCCCAAAAGACCACTGTTGCCCTTATAACCAAATAAGTGAATAAACTAAACAAAACAAGCTGCCAGCTGACAGTAATTGTTCATGAATGTTGGTTAACTTTCAATGAGGGAAAACCTAAAAAAACCTAAAAAAGCCAGCTTACTAGCTTGTAGGCTAACGAATGTTTCTCTTATAATATTTGTCTTATTAGTGCTTCATCAAGGGGACATTAATGGGTTCCAGAACTACAGAGTATCATAACCTTAATAATAATCTTTTCCTAATTTTCTTAGCTTCTGCTTACCGCCAGTTCTCCTCGCTCTCCCCACTCGCGCTGATCTCTCTCCCTCTCATCATCTTCCTCACCACCAATATCGGCCACGGGTTAGAAGAAGATGGACCTGCACCTGTACTAAACATGTCGGTTATTTTGACACAAGCGGCAGCATCAGCACGAAGGGCCTGCTTTTTTCTTGCCCGCAATTGTTCTGCTCTCCCTTTTCGCTTGGCCTTCGCCTTCGCTATTTCTAACTCGAACTTTTTTTTTCTCGAAAAAAAAGGCAGTTTGGCTTCAACGGCCGGCTCACCTCCTGGGGGCGTGATTTAACGATGCACACCGAGCGGCCCAAAGGGGGAGGTGATTAGAGATTTGATTGGGCCGGCCCAGTGTCAATTACTAAAAACATTTAAACAGAGGGCCAATCTACCCGTCTTATGGGCTGGGACTTCAGAAAAAAAAATGACGTGTCGGCCCAAAAGGCACGTCGGCCCACCGGGAAAATGCCCGGTATGCCAGATGGCCAGTCCACCCCTGCCGCCAGCCCGCACTCTGCTGTTCCTCAGCGCCGCTCCCCCTCCCTCCCACTGACATTATGAATGAAAAGCGTATAGTAATCATAGATTACACGGCAGGGTCCGTGACAGTTTGTTTTCATCTGATTTCAAATAAACAAAGTCTTGGTTTTAAGAATATTAAACTTGTTTCGCCAAATTCAGATGATAAAAACAACTTTTAAGCTTGTAGGGCCTAAAGGCATAATTACAAGAGGCAACTTAACGTCACAGCAGGCATAACAACAGCCGGTGTTTCTTGTGAGGATTTCCCCGGGAAACCAATAGAAGGCTTGTTTGAGACACATTGCGGCTCGCCTCGAAAGTAGACGAGAGTAGCCGATCGCAGCCGGGGGAGGTGTCAAAAAGCTCGTCTTAAGTTGGACAGCTCGGACTCGGAGTCGGCTTGACTGGCTGGGTTTGCAATGGCGGAAATTGCGTTGGCGTTTTTCGTTGCAGATGAAGTGGATACAATAGAAATGCTCCTCCCTCTTAATGTTTGCAAAACTGATAGGTGGACAGGCTACAAATGATCAGTCCCTTCCAGGGCCGGACTGGGGCAATAAGTCAGGCTGGGAATTATACACCCAGCCAGGCCACTACCAGTTTTCTTTTGTGCCATTTTCCTGGATTTATTTGTCAATATTTACAGCGTTGCTGCCCATAGTGATAGCCCTAAACTTTAAATCTACTACCCCAGAATAAACATATGGACATGGGTTTATTTAAAAAAGCTATTGCTATATATAGCCAAGCTATTTAGGAACCTATCCATGTGAACATATTTTAAGTGGGGGTGGACTTCAAATCTTCTAGAAAAAAAACTAATCTTACCGGGGGCATGCTCCCCCGGTAAGATTAGTTTTTTAAATGTTGGACTTAAATGCATCAATCTGGTGCATTTTGAGGGGGAAATAAAGAGACCACACCCATGATGAAACAGAACTGTATACATTTAAATAATCATAAAAACATGGCTATAACCAATAACATACCATATCCAATATGAAAAAACATTGAAACTTGTTTATTATTTGTTTTTTGTTCATTTATAGTTGTGAGTGTGTCTGGGCTCCTGAACCAGCCTCTCCTGTCTCCCTCCTCTCCCCCTGCTCCTCTTTGAGGCAGCAGCAAAGACTAGTTTTAGCTCTCAACAAGTTTTTAAAGTTTATCTTATACCTTTTGTAGTGGAAATTTCTTATATTACTTTATATGGTAAAACCAAATGATGATATTATGCTTATAAACTGTTTGGTCAACTCGACCTGTTGTACCACACGGTAGCTTCCTGCCAAGGTCGTACCTGGAAAATGCGGCTCTGCCTATGAGAGCATTGTAAGATAACAACACTGCATGCTTACTGAGAGCTACAAGCACAAGGTGGTGCTACTGTAAGTGGTACATTAACCAAATTATGCTTTATGTCAGGGGTGTCAAACTCAAGGCCTTCATTTTATGTGGCCGGCAAGAGCTTGCAAAGAATATAACAGGTGTTGGATATTTGCTTTCATTTATTTGACCTATAGACTTCTGCTTTCAGACGTAGTTAATTATGAAGTTATACCAGAACTGTTAATAATGTAATATAATACATTATTTCATATATGTAATATATTTATATATGTATATTTATATAGTCTTAAAGTTACAACCGGCCCTTTGAGTGCAACCATAATGCTAATGTGGCCCGTGATGATATTGAGTTTGACACCCCTGCTTTATGTGAAAGAAACCTCTGCACAGTTTGAAAGGGTTTATAACTAGAACTGTACCTTGATGTAAAGTAGTAGATCTTCGGTACCATGATATTTTATATTAAATGAAAAAACTGTGAATTTATCTTTGCTGATATGACTTGTTAGCCCTTATGATTACGAGACCTCACAAAGGAAACTCTACATAAAGAAACCAGGGCAACCATTTCACAATGTTTCAAAGCCCAAAAACAATAAGCCACAAAGCTTTCTTGTATCATTCGCAGACATCTGGAAGTGGAAGTAGCAAACACACAAACACCCACTAACCCACACACACACACACACACACACACACACACACACACACACACACACACACACACACACACACACACACACACACACACACACACACACACACACACACACACACACGGCAACAAGCTGATGGTGTTAGTTTTAGAAGAGGACACTGCTGGTTAAAAATGCAAATATGCAGCCAAAGCAGCTAAACCATTGACACTTGAAAAATTGACATTAGCTGTTAGATTTAGTGGATTGTGGATGTTAAATATTGTGGGTTTTATATTGGCTTTATACCCCTTATTGTTCTATAATCCCATGCAATGCATTAGTAAAGTTAAACAGGAATACTTTATTGAAACCAAAACTGTAAAAAAGTATTATGAGTAAATCCTCCCTTTTGACACAAACTGGGCTTTCAGATTTGAATGTGTTGACTGAAAATCAAAATCAGCTTTAAACATTGTTATGTCAGCAATTTTATGGTAGAGCCAATGTTGTACTTAGGTTGTTAATCAAAATACACATAGAATTGTCAATTTCAGCATAATCTTAATTGGCCTGGTACATTAACAAGGAATTGTACTCTTTATTATTGCTTTCAAAGTACTTAGATAGAAAAGTGACAGCTGAAACAAGGTATTCAAAGCTGAACAAATTAGGTGAACAGACACATTTAAACATGTATTCAAGTGAAAGTATTATATAACGTGAAAACCATACAAATAAATACTTAATGCATACAAATGGGGTCGAAGAATATTGTTCTTTTTCATCGGGCCTATAGTCTTGACTCTTGTGAAAACACATGTACAGTATGTGCATGTATAGATGTCTTTATAACCTACATTATAAAACGGACAAGTCAAATCAAGCAATCTGATATAATGAGTGTATATCAAGGGTAGAATTGTAGTTACTTTTCACAACAAGTCAGTATCCCTCCATGTCTGAGAAACTGTATACAGTTGGGCTCAGGTCCGTGACGTCACCCATAGGATTCTGCAGAGTTGCTGAGAAGCCCTTAGTAGGCGGAGTCGGCCACTTACGGCTCGACAGTGACGTCAGAGTTCAACTCTCGCCTGCTGCTTTTTACTCCAGGGCCTGATGGAGGAGCCCATGCTGGGCAAAGCTGATACCAACTGCACAGGCCTAGTCTGTCACTTTATTTGACTAAATGTGTTCACTTATACATTTAATAGGTTTACACCTTCTGTCCATATGTGCTTTTTATTTAAAACATTTGATGAAGTTTTGGTTCACATTTCAATAAATTGTATTTGTATTTGCACTCCTTTCGTCCATTATTCTTACTGAAAATGTTAGATTACACATTCACATCTGACTGAAGATTGGCCCCATTTATTTGTGACGTTGAAAACTCTGCGGTACAAGGCACAAGTGATGTGAAGCTCACACATTTTTAAGAGTGCGCTTAAGACCTTCCTTTTTGATAAAGCTTATAGTTAGGGCTGATTAGATTCAGCCCCTAGTTTTGCTGACATAGGCTTAGTTTGTCGGGGGACATCTTACTTCTTCCTTCTCTCTGTCTATACCCGTGTACTCTCATGTTCCGATTAACCCAGCTTCCCCAAATGTCTTTCTTTTTGGTGTCTATATACGCCGGGATCCGGAGACATGGATGATCCTGCGGTCCTGTGTCCTGCATCGCGAGCCCTGGATCTTGAGGCGTGGCTGTGGTCCTGGATCATCGGTCCTGGATGGATATCCTGGTGGATTCATCTTCTTATTATACACACATGCATTTCCAAACATTTGGACTACCTATGTTGCAAATGTATTATCTTTTCAATTTACACACAGCATCTATTGCACGTCTGTCCGTCCTGGGAGAGGGATCCCTCCTCTGTTGCTCTCCCTGAGGTTTCTCCCATTTTTCCCTTTAAACTGTGGGTTTTCTTCGGAAGTTTTTCCTTGTACGATGTGAGGGTCTAAGGACAGAGGGTGTCGTGTCGTCATACTGATATTCTGTACACACTGTGAAGTCCACTGAGACAAGTGTAACATTTGTGATATTGGGCTATATAAATAAACATTGATTGATTGATTGAAAGTGAGGCAAATAGAAATAATCAGCTGATGGAGTGTAGATGTGGAAATAGCTGCATTTGATCAGCTGACTGTGTTTTCACAATAAAAGTAGTTTCTTAGTGAATGTCCTGTACTGGTCTTAACATCTCATAACATCAGCTTTTAATGTTCCTCTTGGATGTTCTTCTTGACCCTCAGAGAAGGAGAAATGTCGTGTCTTCCAGGCATGTCCTTTCCTAACAACAATTACAGGAAACATAAAACATATTATTGCAGAACAAGTGTGTTATTTATGAAAGTTGTGTGTTTAGGGGCTGTAGATATAATTATTTTGTAATTGTAATGTTTTTTTTTATTTCAACAGAGCTACAAAGATAATCAGATTATGAATGAACAGTATGAAGTTCATCAACATTGAAATATATGTTATTATCAAAATAATATTTAACTGTTATCAAAACGTAGTGCAACTGTAGAAGCTTGCTCTGTTGTCTCACTGAAAGAATCACTTTTACCACGTTTTTTACAGACAATATTGAGAGATAAATAGGAGCAGTTCTCGATGTGTTAAATATCTTTGCCTTCAATCCAGTAAATTAGAAAGCTGACAAAATCATATTGCTAAATATCTAAAATGTTACTTTTTGCATGGAAAAAACCCTCAACTTAACTGATGTGTAGGTGATCTAGTATTTAGTATTGTTTAATGGAATACATATCAGTGTATTAAAGTCAATACTTCATTCATTTAAACCAATATCTTTCTTGATTCTTTGTTATAGTATGAAAAATAGAGTCTTTGTATCTGAGCTGAATTCACTGTTGTGAGGAGTCCAGTTTTGTCTCTCACTCTCTGGTCCAGCCTGTCTGCATCACCTGGACACCTTAAACCAGGGATGGGCAACTTTGATGGTGGTGGGGGCCACATCATTGATGTACTGGCCACCAGGGGGCCGCAGATTCACTTGGAACACACACACACACAAATTCCATGTGTTGTATGTAATTATTAACAAATATACTAAGTCTGACATCTTAATTGACATTTTACAATCAAAGGGAACATACCCAAAAAATGGGAACATCCTCTAATAAGCTCACTAAACAAATATCAGTTCACAGACATTTTATTTCATTGTTACAAGTGGCATGTTTGTATTGAACAGGTTATTAAACAGTGGAATAAAACTATTTTAAACTATTGGAAAGCACGGAAAATGTGTGTGTATTGAGATTAACCATTAGATGACATAAACATGAAGTCATGAACACCAACCCAGACATGAGTTGTCTAACTTGAACCTAAAACACTTGTAGCTCTGCTGATGCACAATAAGGGGAGTGTTAACACAGACACCCGTCAGCCAGGGCTGGACTGGGACAGCAAATCGGCCCTGGCATTTAGACCCAGACCGGCCCAAATCCATAAAACAAACGAATAGTAGCGGTTATTGACAAGAAGAATAACTCAGTATAATTAAAGAAAAACGCTATTATTATCCTTTTTACGTACCAGGGGCAAACTAAACTAATACATACAACAAGTATGTGTAACTATCAATCATTAGAAATTAGACCTTCAACCCTCTCACAAAGCGAACAGTGACCGAGCACTAATAGGGGGGTCTGATGGTGGTGGAGGCGGGGAGGGAGCGGATCAACAGCTTGAGCAGCTGTCAACTCAACTTTGTAAATAACCAACAAAAGACGATCACCGGTTCATCTTGTTTTTGGCTTGAGAATAGTTTGGGCAGCGTGAGAGCGTGAGAGTGAAAGTGTGTGTCACACACTAGATGCTTGAGAGTTGGCAACCATGGAGTACCTGCTGCAGGTGGGGCCGATCAGTTATACAAGAGGGAGACAATAGCTGTACTTGTTTTTTAGTGAGTCACATGCCATGATGCACCAACTTCAGACTTCCTCACAGAGCCTCTCCTCCAACACACACGAACACGCACATGACCAATGAGGGCACAAGATAAGTCTGTGCACAGATGGAAGGCTGACAGGCAGGCAGGCCATCCCAAGTTCCCATCAGCAGAAACACGTGGGTTTGCTATCCTGGCTCCAAAATGGTGGAATGAGCTCCCCATTGGAATCAGGACAGCAGAAAGCCTACACATCTTCCAGACTGAAAACTCATCTCTTTCGACTCCACTTCGAGCAATAGAATTACTATCAAAGCAACACAACACAATAGAGATAGGACCAGATGAGTCGACGGCATCTTTTCTTGGGCTCGTTTCTCCCACAGCTTGACCCTCTGATATGACTCCCTGATAAACAATGCTCTGTCATTGATTAGGTTGCAAAGTGTTCCACATTCGATGACAGTTTGGGAGGTTTCAGCCAGGACAAGATTAAGAACATGAGCATAGCACCACACATGGACATGAGTGGGTGACTGGGAGGTCATCAGTGCAGAGAATCCTTTGTACCGGCCTTGCATATTGGATGCTCCATCTGTTGCATTACCTATACACACATGCCTTGTCCAGTTTCAGATGCATGAAGTGTTGTCCGGTGGATGCGTGGCACTTCACTAAAGCCACAAGCCTCTCTTGCACAGTCACATTGACATATTTTAAGATTACTGAACACTGATCCTGAGAAGTTATGTCTTGTGTTGTGTCCAGCTGAACAGAAGACATCCCGGCCTTCTGGACATCACTGGAGATACTTTCTTTGATTAGACTACCAACAGTTTCTATGATGGCGTTAACAGTAGTTTTGGAGAGTAGGGTGATGAGAGACCCTCTACCTTTTGTTACACTGGATTGGTGCAATTTCTTGCTCTTCTCTACGCAATCATCCAGATGCTCTTTTACGCAGACATCATACTTTCCTAATAAAAGGATGAGCTCCAAAAAGTTACGGTGTTGTCAGCTAGCATATATGCTCCCTCATTCTCTACCTGCTTGCACTTTCACCACACGCTCCAAAACCTGACGTCTCTTTCGGACTTGTTCCCTATGAGCAGACATCTGACTGCCAGCAAACATGCTTTCGATGTCTGCTTTAGAGCACCGTAAGAAAAAAGCTTCAGCACAGTTGAATGTGTAATGCTCTTTTCGAGCTCCTCAGTACGCTGGTGTGCGTGCCTCCAATCTGACATTCCAGTTATAAATGTGCCAGTGTCAGTCCTCTTCCCAAATGCCAGATATACAAAACAAAACAACATATGACGTCCCTTGCAATATGACGCCACTTTCTGCTGGTGCCATCTTTACAGCTGAATACCTCCTGCACAACTGGAGTTCTGGTATGTTGTTGTGGGTGCAGTTCTAAAAACATCTGTAACATAGATGGCTCGGGGCGGGCAAAGTAATCTATGTCCTCCTGCTCTTTGCTCTCCTCACTCTCGCTGACACTCTCCTCCTCTGGGGGTGCTACCTGGCTCAACACAATGATACAGAATTAATGGATTCCCTGATAGAGGTCCATACAAATAGGCATTGACATAACAATACCACACAGCTAATGGTCAAAACTACATGTGTGCCTCCATTTTTTATCTATTTCTATATTATTCATTCTATATATTGTCAATCAAAACTACCACAACAAGCTGACTATAAACATTTTCTTCAGGTCCCAAAAGACCACTGTTGCCCTTATAACCAAATAAGTGAATAAACTAAACAAAACAAGCTGCCAGCTGACAGTAATTGTTCATGAATGTTGGTTAACTTTCAATGAGGGAAAACCTAAAAAAACCTAAAAAAGCCAGCTTACTAGCTTGTAGGCTAACGAATGTTTCTCTTATAATATTTGTCTTATTAGTGCTTCATCAAGGGGACATTAATGGGTTCCAGAACTACAGAGTATCATAACCTTAATAATAATCTTTTCCTAATTTTCTTAGCTTCTGCTTACCGCCAGTTCTCCTCGCTCTCCCCACTCGCGCTGATCTCTCTCCCTCTCATCATCTTCCTCACCACCAATATCGGCCACGGGTTAGAAGAAGATGGACCTGCACCTGTACTAAACATGTCGGTTATTTTGACACAAGCGGCAGCATCAGCACGAAGGGCCTGCTTTTTTCTTGCCCGCAATTGTTCTGCTCTCCCTTTTCGCTTGGCCTTCGCCTTCGCTATTTCTAACTCGAACTTTTTTTTTCTCGAAAAAAAAGGCAGTTTGGCTTCAACGGCCGGCTCACCTCCTGGGGGCGTGATTTAACGATGCACACCGAGCGGCCCAAAGGGGGAGGTGATTAGAGATTTGATTGGGCCGGCCCAGTGTCAATTACTAAAAACATTTAAACAGAGGGCCAATCTACCCGTCTTATGGGCTGGGACTTCAGAAAAAAAAATGACGTGTCGGCCCAAAAGGCACGTCGGCCCATCGGGAAAATGCCCGGTATGCCAGATGGCCAGTCCACCCCTGCCGTCAGCCCGCACTCTGCTGTTCCTCAGCGCCGCTCCCCCTCCCTCCCACTGACATTATGAATGAAAAGCGTATAGTAATCATAGATTACACGGCAGGGTCCGTGACAGTTTGTTTTCATCTGATTTCAAATAAACAAAGTCTTGGTTTTAAGAATATTAAACTTGTTTCGCCAAATTCAGATGATAAAAACAACTTTTAAGCTTGTAGGGCCTAAAGGCATAATTACAAGAGGCAACTTAACGTCACAGCAGGCATAACAACAGCCGGTGTTTCTTGTGAGGGTTTCCCCGGGAAACCAATAGAAGGCTTGTTTGAGACACATTGCGGCTCGCCTCGAAAGTAGACGAGAGTAGCCGATCGCAGCCGGGGGAGGTGTCAAAAAGCTCGTCTTAAGTTGGACAGCTCGGACTCGGAGTCGGCTTGACTGGCTGGGTTTGCAATGGCGGAAATTGCGTTGGCGTTTTTCGTTGCAGATGAAGTGGATACAATAGAAATGCTCCTCCCTCTTAATGTTTGCAAAACTGATAGGTGGACAGGCTACAAATGATCAGTCCCTTCCAGGGCCGGACTGGGGCAATAAGTCAGGCTGGGAATTATACACCCAGCCAGGCCACTACCAGTTTTCTTTTGTGCCATTTTCCTGGATTTATTTGTCAATATTTACAGCGTTGCTGCCCATAGTGATAGCCCTAAACTTTAAATCTACTACCCCAGAATAAACATATGGACATGGGTTTATTTAAAAAAGCTATTGCTATATATAGCCAAGCTATTTAGGAACCTATCCATGTGAACATATTTTAAGTGGGGGTGGACTTCAAATCTTCTAGGGGGGGTCGGGGGGCATGCTCCCCCGGTAAGATTAGTTTTTTAAATGTTGGACTTAAATGCATCAATCTGGTGCATTTTGAGGGGGAAATAAAGAGACCACACCCATGATGAAACAGAACTGTATACATTTAAATAATCATAAAAACATGGCTATAACCAATAACATACCATATCCAATATGAAAAAACATTGAAACTTGTTTATTATTTGTTTTTTGTTCATTTATAGTTGTGAGTGTGTCTGGGCTCCTGAACCAGCCTCTCCTGTCTCCCTCCTCTCCCCCTGCTCCTCTTTGAGGCAGCAGCAAAGACTAGTTTTAGCTCTCAACAAGTTTTTAAAGTTTATCTTATACCTTTTGTAGTGGAAATTTCTTATATTACTTTATATGGTAAAACCAAATGATGATATTATGCTTATAAACTGTTTGGTCAACTCGACCTGTTGTACCACACGGTAGCTTCCTGCCAAGGTCGTACCTGGAAAATGCGGCTCTGCCTATGAGAGCATTGTAAGATAACAACACTGCATGCTTACTGAGAGCTACAAGCACAAGGTGGTGCTACTGTAAGTGGTACATTAACCAAATTATGCTTTATGTCAGGGGTGTCAAACTCAAGGCCTTCATTTTATGTGGCCGGCAAGAGCTTGCAAAGAATATAACAGGTGTTGGATATTTGCTTTCATTTATTTGACCTATAGACTTCTGCTTTCAGACGTAGTTAATTATGAAGTTATACCAGAACTGTTAATAATGTAATATAATACATTATTTCATATATGTAATATATTTATATATGTATATTTATATAGTCTTAAAGTTACAACCGGCCCTTTGAGTGCAACCATAATGCTAATGTGGCCCGTGATGATATTGAGTTTGACACCCCTGCTTTATGTGAAAGAAACCTCTGCACAGTTTGAAAGGGTTTATAACTAGAACTGTACCTTGATGTAAAGTAGTAGATCTTCGGTACCATGATATTTTATATTAAATGAAAAAACTGTGAATTTATCTTTGCTGATATGACTTGTTAGCCCTTATGATTACGAGACCTCACAAAGGAAACTCTACATAAAGAAACCAGGGCAACCATTTCACAATGTTTCAAAGCCCAAAAACAATAAGCCACAAAGCTTTCTTGTATCATTCGCAGACATCTGGAAGTGGAAGTAGCAAACACACAAACACCCACTAACCCACACACACACACACACACACACACACACACACACACACACACACACACACACACACACACACACACACACACACACACACACACACACACACACACACACACGGCAACAAGCTGATGGTGTTAGTTTTAGAAGAGGACACTGCTGGTTAAAAATGCAAATATGCAGCCAAAGCAGCTAAACCATTGACACTTGAAAAATTGACATTAGCTGTTAGATTTAGTGGATTGTGGATGTTAAATATTGTGGGTTTTATATTGGCTTTATACCCCTTATTGTTCTATAATCCCATGCAATGCATTAGTAAAGTTAAACAGGAATACTTTATTGAAACCAAAACTGTAAAAAAGTATTATGAGTAAATCCTCCCTTTTGACACAAACTGGGCTTTCAGATTTGAATGTGTTGACTGAAAATCAAAATCAGCTTTAAACATTGTTATGTCAGCAATTTTATGGTAGAGCCAATGTTGTACTTAGGTTGTTAATCAAAATACACATAGAATTGTCAATTTCAGCATAATCTTAATTGGCCTGGTACATTAACAAGGAATTGTACTCTTTATTATTGCTTTCAAAGTACTTAGATAGAAAAGTGACAGCTGAAACAAGGTATTCAAAGCTGAACAAATTAGGTGAACAGACACATTTAAACATGTATTCAAGTGAAAGTATTATATAACGTGAAAACCATACAAATAAATACTTAATGCATACAAATGGGGTCGAAGAATATTGTTCTTTTTCATCGGGCCTATAGTCTTGACTCTTGTGAAAACACATGTACAGTATGTGCATGTATAGATGTCTTTATAACCTACATTATAAAACGGACAAGTCAAATCAAGCAATCTGATATAATGAGTGTATATCAAGGGTAGAATTGTAGTTACTTTTCACAACAAGTCAGTATCCCTCCGTGTCTGAGAAACTGTATACAGTTGGGCTCAGGTCCGTGACGTCACCCATAGGATTCTGCAGAGTTGCTGAGAAGCCCTTAGTAGGCGGAGTCGGCCACTTACGGCTCGACAGTGACGTCAGAGTTCAACTCTCGCCTGCTGCTTTTTACTCCAGGGCCTGATGGAGGAGCCCATGCTGGGCAAAGCTGATACCAACTGCACAGGCCTAGTCTGTCACTTTATTTGACTAAATGTGTTCACTTATACATTTAATAGGTTTACACCTTCTGTCCATATGTGCTTTTTATTTAAAACATTTGATGAAGTTTTGGTTCACATTTCAATAAATTGTATTTGTATTTGCACTCCTTTCGTCCATTATTCTTACTGAAAATGTTAGATTACACATTCACATCTGACTGAAGATTGGCCCCATTTATTTGTGACGTTGAAAACTCTGCGGTACAAGGCACAAGTGATGTGAAGCTCACACATTTTTAAGAGTGCGCTTAAGACCTTCCTTTTTGATAAAGCTTATAGTTAGGGCTGATTAGATTCAGCCCCTAGTTTTGCTGATATAGGCTTAGTTTGTCGGGGGACATCTTACTTCTTCCTTCTCTCTGTCTATACCTGTGTACTCTCATGTTCCGATTAACCCAGCTTCCCCAAATGTCTTTCTTTTTGGTGTCTATATATGCTGGGATCCGGAGACATGGATGATCCTGCGGTCCTGTGTCCTGCATCGCGAGCCCTGGATCTTGAGGCGTGGCTGTGGTCCTGGATCATCGGTCCTGGATGGATATCCTGGTGGATTCATCTTCCTATTATACACATGCATTTCCAAACATTTGGACTACCTATGTTGCAAATGTATTATCTTTTCAATTTACACACAGCATCTATTGCACGTCTGTCCATCCTGGGAGAGGGATCCCTCCTCTGCTGCTCTCCCTGAGGTTTCTCCCATTTTTCCCTTTAAACTGTGGGTTTTCTCCGGAAGTTTTTCCTTGTACGATGTGAGGGTCTAAGGACAGAGGGTGTCGTGTCGTCATACTGATATTCTGTACACACTGTGAAGTCCACTGAGACAAGTGTAACATTTGTGATATTGGGCTATATAAATAAACATTGATTGATTGATTGAAAGTGAGGCAAATAGAAATAATCAGCTGATGGAGTGTAGATGTGGAAATAGCTGCATTTGATCAGCTGACTGTGTTTTGACAATAAAAGTAGTTTCTTAGTGAATGTCCTGTACTGGTCTTAACATCTCATAGCATCAGCTTTTAATGTTCCTCTTGGATGTTCTTCTTGACCCTCAGAGAAGGAGAAAATGTCGTGTCTTCCAGGCATGTCCTTTCCTAACAACAATTACAGGAATCATAAAACATATTATTGCAGAACAAGTGTGTTATTTATGAAAGTTGTGTGTTTAGGGGCTTAGATATAATTATTTTGTATGAGGACGTGGGCAGAAGCAAAATGTATTTTATTCACCAAAAAAAGCTATATCAGTTTAAGTGTACGTTATTTAATGCTAAATATAACGATTTTATTCAGGTGGGCCTTCATTTTTGGGTGGATTAGGTTTTGCTGCTGTGCTGGTACTCCTGTCTCTCCTACTAACTGGGGTCGTGCCGACCGCTGTCTTCTGGAGGTTACACTGACTGGATAAGAACCTCAGCCCCATTTCAAACAATCCAAACTATCATCTTAAAGTCTCTTGAGGTCAAGAGTTATGTGCACAACAATGGAGGCCAATATCGATGAGAGAGTTAGAGGAAGAGGTAAATGCAAACTGTATTGTGTCTTCTGTACCATACAGTAACTATATGTTCATGTCATCTTCACTCTCAGTAAAGTCATTGTGTCTGATACTGTTATGAGTATTGAGAATAAACCTATTTGTGTGTTTCCACATTGCATGTGTTCATTCATAGTCCATATTTACAGCATGCTATAAATGCAAATTCCTAAAACTTTGACTTGAATGTCTTGTTTATTAATCAACTAATGGACAGTGTTTTAATTCAGTTCATGTAAACACACACTCTTTTGAGCGTCTAGTGATTATGGCCTGCATTTATTTCTGTTCTAACTGAGCTGTCAGCTTCTTAGCAGTTTAGACAAACATCACATTCATAATGTAGAGACTAGTTGGACAAAATAATGCTTAACAACTGTTCCATTACTGTGTGAACTGTATGAGATATCATTCTCCCGCTTGCTGCTGGGTGCAGGGGAAAGTAGGGTGACAGTTCTGTTCACATCGCTGACATTTGTCACAGGTACATCTTGCAGATATGCAACAAACATGACGTTGTTCAATGGTTGTCACACAGCGACAAGCTGGACACTGGATTTGCCGACACAGTACAAACCGGAAGTCAGCGAAATAAAGTTATGCACAGAGCTTGCATACTTGTATTAATCTCTATAAACGCATATCTGCATGTGAATGCAGAAATAAATGTATCCTCGTCAGCATGGGTGCGGGAAGCAGGGGGGCCAAGGGTCGTCAGACTTCTGGGTCTTTACAGCATTGCCATTATATCCTCCTGTCTTTTATTTTGAAATATGTTCTTTAACTTCCGGTCCACCGGACTGCTTTTCTTCATTCTTCAATACATAACGGAAAATTGAATGAAGTTATCAAAAACCAAAATCAGACCGTTTTTTTTATTAGGTCTTCTTGTTATCCGTTTTTTGATTCAGACAACATAAATAGGAAAACGGCTTTGGTTTCACGTTTTTTCGTTTTTGATTTAAAACGAATAAAGGCTGGTAATTTCATTTTTTTGGTTCAAACGAAAAATCAAACTAACAAAATGTACAGACTTTTTTTTATTAGGTTTTCTCGTTATCCGTCTTTTGATTCAGACAACACAAACGGGAAAACGGCTTTAGTTTTCCGTTTTTTACGTTTTAAATCAAAAACGAAAAAAGGCTGGTATTTTCGTTTTTTGGCTTTTGGTTCAAACGAAAAATCAAACTAACAAAACGTACACGGACCCTTCACGGAGCTGCTAGCAGAGAGACGAGAAGCTAACAGCAGCAGTCACTTGACAGAGCCGTCACTCAATGTGACCACGCCCTAATTTATGCAAAAACTTTAAGATCTAATATAAATAAAAGGGTCGTGTTAGAAAACAATTCACTCACAGATCCATAATCATGAAGAGTTGGAACCTAACTATATTCATAATAATTAGGGCCGGGACTTTAACGCGTTAATTAAGATTAATTAATTACACAAAAATTAACGAGTTACGCATTTTAATCGCACTTTAATCACACTTATTTTTGCACAGCGGAACGTTTCTCACTGGATGAGTTTCAGGCGTACCGATTATACTGGAGCACCAACTAACGTTCATGACTTCAGCATGGGACTTCAAACAACAACAAACCACGGTGAACAATAGTCAAACATGAACGAACAAGCTGATGAGACCGCTTTGGTCGGCCCCGTGGAGGGGAAATTTTTTTTAAAAACGCGTCGACAAGAGCACGGTTGTGAGCAAATTATGCAAAAAAGAATTTGCATATCACCGCAGCACATCAAAGCTAATACAAAGCATGTTGCAGCTAGCGTGGACGTTAGCCCGACTCCGAGTGCAAGGAACCACACCCTGACCCAACCCACACTCAACCAGATGACTGGTTTCAGGGCCAGGATAAGTAAGTCCACGTCTGAGAAAATAACCAACTCCCTGGCTCACTGGATTGCACTCGACTGTAGACCACTTGGAGTAACATCCATGTGAAAATTGCTTCTCACTGTTCTCAGGTCAAATATGTATATTTGATTAAAAATGCGATTCATTTCGATTAATTAATTACAAAGCCTCTAATTAATTAGATTAATTTGTTTAATCGAGTTCCGGCTCTATTAATAATATGTATTGCATCATGGGTAGAAACATGTTTTTTTCTGCTGTAAAGTTGGGCATTTTAACATGGGGGTCTATGGAAATTGCTCCTTTCTGCAGTCAGTCCCTATCGGCCAATATATGAACTGCAGTGTGTGGCACTTCCGTATTGGCGTCCTGGCTCTTCCCCAGAGTTTGCCGCTTGGCTGTGATATAATGAGCATAAGCCTATACCACGGCCTGCCGTGAGCTATTGCTTAGGCATATGTGATTATAATTGGATTGACGTGTGTAGTAAATATATAATTTATTTGCTATAACTGGCATCGAGTTCTACACATGAATCATAATTATTATATTCTTTCACACACAGTGACGTCACGAGCTACCCACAATGCAACGCGCGCCCTTTATATATATATATATATATATATAAATACGCCATTTTCCTGGAGGTGCAAATATCCTGGAAGTGCAAATATAAACAGCTAGCTAACAGAGCAGAGCGCACTAGGTTTTTTTTCTGAATTAACGACCGAAGAAATCGCTGCATATCTTCGGATTACATCTCTGGATTTGAGGGGTGTGCTCTAGGTCGTTACCAGCGTAAACTAGAGCTGTGTGGGTTGTCGGATTGCCTTTACAGACTGCCTGCAGATGTATGGAAAAACGAACCTTGAAAGTGGCCTTCGTCGATTTTGGCAGCATCTACGTCTAATTTCTGGAAACACCAGGTGAATACCCCACTTGTCACAATAATATTATCATGCCATTACATGTGGTATTTTAGAGTTGACTAGATATTGATTAAGGCAATAGACTATGATATTCTGCTTGCACCTCGCGTGAAATGGCGGATACCGGAAGTACGGTGTTACCCTCGGCCCAATACCCGTATGTGTGTGTGAAAGAATAATGTAACATGATGACATTATGCAATGTATATTATTTACTATGTTTATGTGTAGGTCTATTTCAGCTTGTTCTACCTTTATTGACGTTTCTAATAGATGTATACCTTTCTACTGTTTCTATAATCACTGTAGGCCTATATGTTTTCATATTTGTTATAATATGAATATGTGCAATGTCTATGCTGCTATAACAAAACAATTGCTCACTTTTGGACCATTCAACTAAATCTAATCAAATGACAGTTACTTTTTGCAGCCTACTTTACATACATACACTTTACGTTTGTTTCTTGTTGACATAATTAATTAGCTCGACTGTAAAGCTCTCATCACATGGTTGCAAAGCTGCTGCCAAACAGGGCCATTAATCCGTCCACCTGCTGCAGACTACAAACATGTGTTGAACAAAACACCGTGAACCTGCAGCTTCATGTTCAACAGCCTCCGGTGTTCTCCGTTGCGGCTTTTTCGTTGTTGTTGTTTGATAAACGTGAAAGGCGTGTCCAGGAGTCATGCATATAATAGCCAGACGAGCTGCTGCAGGCTTCAGCTCTCTGTGCTCCAGCAGACTTTCCGGCAGCAGGCTCTGTACGATGGCCGAATCTCAGGAAGATGTATTCAACAAGCCAAAGGTACGTTATCAGCAGATGAAACAACAGTGACAGCATTAATGGTTAACATGTAAAGGTATTTGTTATATAAGGGCGTACTTTTTCCTGGTTTGACGCACGTTTTGACTCCCGTAATCTCTGTTTGAGTGCTGATGAACAAAAGAATGACAAGAAAATGCTTTGAAACGTTAAAAAAACTAATTTGAGGTTGAACAAAATTACATACTGGAGGGCCATATAGAGCTTTCTGTTTGTGAATAAAACACGGAAGCTTGCAGTTTGACATGTGACTAACGGCTTTACACGCAACACACAGACACTGTGATGAATGAAAACCGCTTTTATACGTGTTTTTCTTTTCCTTGTGGAAGTCGACACACCGTTATCATCTTTGGTCTATATGTTTGCCATGGAGCAAATAAATAAGGCTGATTTTGTGAACTTGGATCCGGCTTCTTAACACCTGGTCTTCTGCATTAGCGTAATACAAGCGTGTGGGAATTCCTTTTAATTCATGAGTTTATTCACACTGCAATACAAACACATACAGAAAAACATTATTACCGCATTATCTGTGCTTGAATTCTTTATGGTAGTTATTGTATTGGCTGGTATGGAGAGAGACAACTGGCTTTCATAACAATGCCTTGAAGTGAAATGCCCCTGTTGTTTACAGCTAGTTGCATAAGCACATTAAGCACTCCCGTGTGAAATGTAAACTCAGTGTTCAGTGTAACCTTTGGAGTGCTGACTGAGCAGGCACCTGGTGCACCAGGAGCTGACAGCTGATAAGAGACAGGAAATGACGAATCCACTAAAAAGAGTGAAGTGGGCTCTGTTTCCGTGTGTGTGTGTGTGTGTGAGAGAGAGTGAGAGTGAGAGATCATGAATCATTAAAGGAGAGGCCACAGGTCTGTGGAGACTGCTTGCAGAGATAGTCTCATTAAATATGCATTTGCTTTGTGCAAATTATAGGCCTACTATATGATATCCGTGCTGCATTCATACACTTACTAAAGTAACAATATGACTACACAGTCATGACAGTGTGTTCTTAGAAATTGAATTGATAGGAAACAGTAACCAATAATCACTTTCTAGTAGTGTTTAAAGGTGGGGTATGTAATTTATTTTAGAAACGAGTGTGTTATTGCCTCAATAATTTCAGGAAAAACCTGTGCATATTTGTATTTGTTAAAAAAATGACCTGGAAGATAAATCAATAATGAAAATAGTTTGTTTTATTTTCCTTCAATCAATCAATCAATCAATCAACTATTTGATTTGGTCAAATATCTGTTGTAGGTTTACAGTG